>JADRCD010160325.1:6190-23916 GCA_019843815.1 Montemys delectorum | reverse complement strand
AAAAAAAAAAAAAAAAAAAAAAAAAAAAAAAAAAAGCCAGAATGGAGAAGGATAGAAGATGACGTCCCTGTGACCTCTGACCTCCACACGCACATGTGCAGTACATGTATGTATGTCTACTAACCAAAACTAGCCACAGTTGAGACACTCAACAGGGACAAGACAGACGGGGTCTTAGGTGGAGCAACTCCTTCTTGCTGATAGTGCGTCCTGTCTGCTGTGACCCGCTGTTTGTGATGTTCCCCACACTGAGTCAGCTTGCTCTTACACATTCCTCCTGAGAGTCCACAGAGTCCTTCCATAGCAAAGAACGTTTGAACTAGACTCCGGGTAGAATTCCTGATGAACTGATCTCACCTGGAGCATTTGGCATACACCCCTCCAACACCCAAAGACCTCAAATCTGCACACATCTGGAGTGCTACTCCCAGCCCAGCCAGCTCCAGATCCTGTCAGCATTGCTCCAGGTAGTGACCCTTCCCAGGATATGAACCTCCTGATTATTCTTTCTCTTTATCTTTATGTTCTGAAATTCCTGTTCATCTTCTACCTCCCACTAGAATAAGGCCTTTGTGAGAGCAGAGACTGTGCCTATTAGCTTACTCTTGACACACAGTAGGGATTCAGACAATCCATGAAAGTCACTTAGGGGAGGAACTAATGGACGTGCGTACAGAACATCTTGCTGCCCCAAAGCCTCGGACCTGTCAAGGCAAGAGAATCTTTCTGTTTTGCAGATGGACCCATGTTTTTCTCACCTGATGATGATCTCCCATCATCCTCAGCTCCAGGGCCATCAGAGACCTGTGGCACAACAGAAAGGCCTCTGAGGATTTTGTCCCTGCTCTGTCACATGCCAACTGTGTCTCTATGGGCATGGATTTATCTAAGTCACAGTTCCCCATGTGTGGCCTTGGAACAGATCCCTATCTGTGGCCCAGGCAGAGGGCACCATGATGAAAGCATGAACTATCTTTATAAGGGTTTAGACGTCAATTCAGCAAGCCATGATGGACTGACTCCCTGTGCCCCTTTGATCTTCCATTCCCATCCCGGTGAGATTTAGCATCTGACCATAGTATCTCTCCAATTTCATGTTGACTCCTTGCATTAAATATAAAGGCAGGAGGCCAGGAATGTTTGAAGGAGAGAAGCCCTGTGGGAACGGGAAAGAAGGCCAATGGGAAAAGTAGGGGAAAGTATTCACAAAGATCTTTGTTTCGGGACCAGGATGCTTTTTGTCAAAGACATATCTAAACATTCCCCTTTCGTCTTACTGACCTGAACTAGACCATGTGGCCACTCTTAGCTGCAAAGGAGGCAGGCAAGTAGCTCTGAGGGTTAGGACAGTGGCCATTACATGGCAGCTCACATAGCTGATATTTATGTCTATCCACTGCCTTTGGAGGATGCCATTTTTTTTACACTCTTTCCTAAATGTTTTCGCCATCAGTCTTATTTTGACATCTAGTCTAAGTCTCCAGAAGGCAGGGAACTGGCTCCATGGGCCTGGCAGTGCAGTAGGGCCTCATATCAAGCCAAACCCAAACAAATCAGGTCAGGAGACCCCTGCCAACAACACTTTACCCTTCTAATCTTGTCTCCTCAACATACTCACAGTGTTAAACATAGAATATCTGATTCTCACTAAACATAATGTGTCGCAACTCAATGAGGTGACGTGGGGTGAAGGCCTGGGCTGTATAGGCCTGGAGACCTCAGTCAATCCCTAGGACCCCTGAGGATAGAAGGAAGGACTGACTTCTCCCTTAAGTTCTTCTGACCTCTGCATATGTGCTGAGGTGCACGTGCCCCCCATGTGCTAATAATAATAATAATAATAATAATAATAATAATAATAGTAATAATAATAATAATAATAACATCTCTAAAAAATTAAACAATAACACCATGTGCACATTTTGAAAATGAAGCAAACAGAAAGAAGGCAATAACAAGTCACTGACTACCGAAAGTGATGTCAGCTCCGCTCTGTTGTTCCAGCCTATCCATCCTCCTCCATTTCCACAGCTTCCATGCCCGGTCCCCCAACATATACCTAGAGTTTTATTAGTGTGGCTGCACAGGACACCCACTGCACCATACCTAGTCGTATCTTCATCTTAGTGTTTCAATGGACTCTGTGGAGCACCTATGGGCCAGGGGCTTCCTGGTCACTGTTTACTTACACTTGTGTTCTATGAGGCCAGAGTTGTCACTAGCCACCTAATAGGTCCATGGCTCCACAGTTACAGTTACACTGTTGAGTGGGTCAGTCAGGCCAATGGTGACTAGAAACCATTATCATGTATCACTGAAGCAAAACAGTTCCCAGACATATGTCTAATGAGGTTGTGTTCCTGCTCAGACACCCCTGAAGATCATTAAGATGACTCAGCCTATACATTCTCCCAAGATGCCCATTTGATAAACAGGAAGAATCCCCACTCCAGCACACCGCCGCCGCCGCCACCACCACCCCGTCTCCAACTAGAGTTTCTCAGCCTTCTCTCGTCTTCTCCCTGGCAGGTGGAGACCCTCCAGGGCTCACCTCTGTGAGTTACTTCTCTCATGGCTGTGACCAGTATCAGGTAAAGGACAGCTTTTAAGGAAGAAGGTTTGGTTTATTTTACTTCCTTGAGAGCAGTGCAGTTCATCAAGGTGAGGAAGGCAAGCCTGGGGAAGTGCCTTGGTCCTTGGTGGGAGCCAGTGAACAGTGAAGGACCAGTGAAGCTCTGCTGGCGCTCATCCTTTTTCCTTTTGAATTGGTACAGGACCCCAGCTCATGAGATGTTAACTCCTCAGCTGACCTGTCAGGGCATGCCCTCACGGGTACACTCAAATGTGCACCTCATAGACACCCTCCTCTTAGGACCAGTCTCACACCCTTTTCCTCTGGAGGACAGTAACAAGCCGACCTCTGTGTACCAAATGTACCAGCAGTCACTTCGGCTATTGCTCTCCTGCCCGTGCAGCCGCTCTCTGGGCCCTGAACACAACACAATGAGAACAGTTGACACCCAGCAGTTATGGGAGGTCACCCCATCGCACAGCTAGTGCCTGGCACCACCACCAACCCCCCCCCCCATACACACAGTCTAAATCATTCAAGCTTGTAGCAGAGGATGGTGAGGCCGTCGGGGGGGGGGGGGGGGGGGGGGGGGGGGTTGGGGGGAGGAAGAGCCAACTCCAGTAATGAGCCAATCACAGCTTTTGATCAGGTGCTCACAAACGTCCACAAATGGAGGGGAAACCTGTGCTGGTATGTTTGTCCCAGTCTCAAAAGGGGCTTGTGATTCAAGAAAGGCTGCCAGGCCAGATGAGTGTGTGAGGTCCCTTCCTGCTCCCAAGCCTGTGGTTCTGTGACCATATAAGGTGTCTGTGCCCAGCAGTCTCCCTGAAGCTAAAAGCAACCTCGCCCTAGAAAAGGGGCTGAAAGCAAGGAGAGCCAGGTCTGGGCTTCCCACAGATCTCCAAGGCAGCCAAAAGAGTCAGGGGAGGGGGACAAGGGCCCATCGTTGACGGCCTCTTCCTGGAAATTGGTCTCCTGCTGTGGTCAGCCCCTGTCACTGTTCCTATCCCCCTTAAGATCACCCACTTAGCAGTGCTGTGAGGAGCCGAGTGCAGCTGGCAGCTTTCGTCCATAGTTGAATACTCAGACCCAGTCAACCTCCTCCTTCCCCTGACTCTTCTGGCTTGGTGACCCAGAACAGCCCCTCGGAGTCCTGGGTTTTAGGTGGACACTGCGAGAAATAACTTGACCTCCATTTGATAATCTGGCTCTGCAGGTATTAAAAAACAAAAAACAAAAACAAGATCCCACCCAACACACATAGGCACTCAAGCAGGCTTACCTGTGAGCTCCTTGGTAGGATGTATCTTAAACATCTGAGTACACACAGCTCAAGTAGTGATGTTTTTACCTTCACTGTCCCTGTGCCAGGAACTTTTGGAAGGAGTGGACAGGTGGATGAAACAAGAAATCCACAGCCAGGGTAGAAAAGTCAACAAGCAAATATGCTAAGAGGTGATCTCAAATTATTGTTATCAAATAGAGAACATTTTAATCATGACTTGGATGAGTGACTGAAGCTCAGGTCCCATTAGATTGTGCAAAAATAAGGAATGCTGTGGCTTGTATCAGTCAGAGGGGTCGGGGTAGCATCAGCTTCAGGTATGGGTGGGTTTAGGGACTCGCATGACATCACTGAGACTTTATTGTGTATATTTACTCAGCAATTCCATTAAAGGCTTCTGCAGGATTCGGATTACTGACTATTGCTACAAGCTTCATGGAGCCCCTTCTGTTTCCAAACCCTAATCTTGCTACATCCGAGACCCAGGCCTGAGCCATCCCATGGGACTGAACTCCCCTGGGGTATACCCCTGAGGACTCTCAGGAGCCCGCTTTCCTTTCCAGGTCCTCAGAACATTAGACAGGCACTGCAGTCATGTGCACGTGCATACACACACCATGTATATGTGTGTCCACTGGGGCTCATGAGGGGCTGGGGTTGGGAAGGCAGCCTTGCCTCTTGCCCTCTGCCTGTCACAAACAGGACCTGAGATGCCACTCTGACCTCCGGGAAGTGGCCTAACCTTGTCTGTAGAGGGGAACTGGTGATTTTTTATTGAGCCTGGGACTGCTTTGCAGATTAGAAGCAATGCAGCAGGTGGGACGTTTTAGCAATGAATGGCAACCCTCACACTTGGGCCACTTCAGGGCAGAAGTGAAACTGCACCAGGAGGTTGACTTTTGAATGAGGCTCCTACTGGCCGACGTTTGGAGTGTCTTCCCTGTGGTCTTTCTCATTTTCTCTTGGGTTTTTTGTTTTTGTATTTTGGGAACAGGGTCTCTTTTAGTCCAGGCTGGCCTTGAATTCCTGATTCTCCTGCCTCCATCAATCTGGCTTGCTCGGCCACACCCATCTTATTTCTCAGAACAACTTGCCAATGAGGAAACAAGCCTGCTCAGAAAGTCGTTTACCCGGGATGACACGGTTAGACCCGCCCTAACCTCTGCAGCAGAGGCGGTATGGGAGCAGCCTGGCTGTCACTGGAAGGATATGAGGAAATAGAAGATAAAGGGACCTTATTTAATATTCACAAAGATGTCAGCCTGAACTCTGAAAGAGGGAGAGAAGGAGGATGGCTTGAGAAAGGCAAGCCTGGCACTGCTGTCTTGTGTGGCCCATATATTCTTGTGCTAAGTGGTACTTACAACTCTTTGTAAATCTTTGTAAATCGTTACCCCTGGAAGCCCAGTTTAAGCCAGTATTTGCCCATGTGACAAGTTTCAGGACTACTACTCATGACTTTTGAACCCTTGATCCAAATTGCATCGCTTCTACATTTTTCTTTGGGCCACTCCTGAAACCAGGCTGACATGTGATAGGCAGTAATCTGATAGTATGTGTGTTCTGGGGATGGATCAGATGTGGTCAGAAGGACTGTCAGCGTGGACACCTGGGTTCTGGGCTTAGCTCTAGCTGACCTGCTGAGAGAGCCTGGGTCAACGGCGTAAGCTCCCAGCCTCAGTTTCTTCTGTTAAATGGATATAGTGAAAACTAAGCCTTCCCACCTCATTAGGTGAGTGTGAGAATGAGAGTGCCAACCCCATGGGAAAAGGGATCTCCTGGCCAGCCAGGGATCTAAAGAAAGGCTCTCATTTTCCTCCATGCAACCTCTTTGCCAGAGTAAATTTTTATGTGACCCCAGATGTGTGTATACATAGTACAGCGTTTAATGGTAATAAAATATTTTAAAGGTTTATTTTAAAACAACTGTTTGCTGTACATATATTTTTACCATTTACTAAAGGTTAAAACAAATTTGTAAATTAATGAGATGGATATGCTTGTTTATCTTTAATCATACAGAATTAGATCCTGGCTGTATTTGACATTGCAGGAGTCTGTCCTCATTCTTCAGTATTTTGATTTCATAATCATCAGTATTGAGAATGCTGCTTCAAATAATATAAATGTATAGCAGTATATATATATATATCATATATGTGTTATATCTATATAAAACATTATATATATAACAGTATAAATGCAGTCCATGAGGGCAGACGTATGGGTAGGGCAAGTCTAGAAAATCTGTCCCAATGCCAAGCCAAAACTAATACAATGATTTGTTTTTTTAAAGAAACCAAAGTTAGTATTTCAAATGGAAAATTTTTAAATCAAATATTCTAATGCAGAATAAACCAAAAGTATACTAATATATTTTATAATATATTATAAATTTTACTATATGTGTTGAGGAATGTTAGTAGGAAAATTGTTTTTGTACTCTATATGAGTAGAAAACTTTGTATGTACAATAAAAACACCACATTTCATGACACACAGTAGTCATATTGTGAACCATGATGTTTGGGGTGACATTTGTTGGGGTCATGTGGCTTTATTGCAGGTGTAGCATGTAAGTCTCCCATTGTGTACTCAGGTGGTGTGGCAATGAAGTTGCAGCCCACAGGATGGGTGAGCACCACCAAAGGCACCTCAGGTTCATTACACATTTAATTTTCAATTAATTCTTAGTCACTATTTCTTCAGAAACCTTTTCCTATTATCCAATTTGTCTTAACACTTACATCCAGTTATAGGATCTTATGGGATCAAAGCCCACATTCAAGAAGCTGGGGTCTGGAGAGCATCCCAAGATGAGTGACAGGACCAGGAGTCAGAGTGAGGTCATGGTATCTGCCCTGGCTTCTGGGGAAGCACCTCACACTAAAAGCCAGCAAATCTCCCCTGTGCTCACCTCTCAGGTCAGCACAGCGCTTGCCTCCTGAGGGACCTGCTCATGGAGCCTGAGTGCCCAATGCCTTCTCTACAGTTGTCAGTGTTTGCTCTTAAATCCCCATGTGTATCTCACACGCTTTAATTTACTTTTGAGTCATGTGACATTTTTCCAGATGTATCTTTCTGCATCCCCACCACTCCATCCTTTGCATTCCTGGAGCTTTTGCATTATAAGCTGTTTTTAGTTCTTTCTCTTCCTGCCCCCATTTGAACAATTTTGTTGCTTTGTCTTCAGTCTGGACAGTCTCTGCATGTCTGATCTGCCATTAATTTCACCTAGGACAACTTTTAATGCAGTTATTGTTCATTTTCTCTCTGAATTGTACTCACAAGCTCCTTTGATGTCTTGAAATATTTATTATTTTGCAATACAGTGTCAATTCTGTCATCCGTGTCTCTTCCACCTCTGTTCTTGTTAACTAATGCATCTCTTGGTTGTGAGCCGCACTTCCCTGCTTGTCTGCAGAGCCAGGGTTTTTCCCCTGGAAGGTAGTATCATGCACATCACTCTGCTGAGGGTCTAGATTTTGCCATCCCTGTTTAAAGGTTGTTGTCTTTCTTCTGTTATTCTTTGGGGTAGTTAAGTTAGTTATGGGCAGCTAGTTTTCTTAGACTTTCTTTCTTTCTAGAGTTGTCAGGAAGGCTCTCTGGAGCCATGAGAGCTCTCTTAACCTAGTTGCTGTGGCCTCTGGTGTCCCTGTTGCAGGCTCCAGCAGTCCCCAGGGACTGCCCTCTGACTTTTCAGAGGTTCATCTGCTGGCTTGGGGAAGTGCTGGCAAGTGTTCAGCCTCCAAGGCCCCTGGAGCACATTCCCTCTCTGGTGCTCTTTCATTTGAGCTGTGGAGTCTCATCTACTCGGCCAAAGACCCTGAGGAACTCCACAAAGGTGCCAAGAACCTTTTCTCTGCCATTTCCTCCCTGCTCCAGCCGCCTTAACCTTCGAGTGCTGATCCCTATCCCTGTGGCTCTCAAGCCCCTATGGTGTCCCTGGCTTCTCTAGCCTGTAGTCCTTGGGCCACCTAGACAGCCAGTGTCCCTTGTCCCCTCCACTTCTCCAGCTCTGTGCAGAGTGCTAGTGTCTCCCTGGGGACTCTCTGGGGTCACAGACCTGTGGGCTGTTTGTCTGTGGCTCCATCAAGAGGATTTTACAGGACCTGGAAAGATGGCTCAGTGGTCAATCAGATGACCCAGGTTCCTTTCTTGGCACAATTGCCTGTGGCTCCAGTTCCAAGGGATCTGACCCTGTCTTCTAATCTGTGGGGACACAAGATCCATGTGTGGTGCACTTATATGCATGCAGGCAAAACACTCATAAAAACAAGTCTTGTGAGTTAAAAAGAAGCTTTTGTAAAAATAAAACAAAACAAAACAAAAAACCAGATTTAGTACCAATCAAACCCACAAGCTGTCCACAGAGTCATTTGTCTGTGCTTCTTAAAGAAACTCAGACTGAGACCCACAGCCAGCACTAACACTCACTTTGCCACAGAAGTTATTGTCTGTCAATCAACTAATGACTGAATAACTCAATGGTAGCACACCCGTACAAAGGAATATTATTCATCAATAAAAAAGATGAATTAATGAGACATGCTATAACATGAGCATATCTTGAAAAAACTTTTTTGTCTTGTTTATTTTTTTTAAGATTTTCTTTATCTTGTGTATGTGAGTACACCTTCACTGTCCTCAGACATACCAGATCAGAAGAGGGCACCACATCTCATTGCAGATAGCTATGAACTATGGTTGCTGGGAATTGAAATGTGAACTTCTGGAAGATCAGTCAGTGCTCTTAACCACTGAGCCATCTCTCCAGCCCCTTGAAAAGACTCGTTAAATGAAAGAACCAGTCACGAATACACCTACTGTATAATCTTATGTATGTGGACTGTCCAAGCTATGCACATTTTTAGAAATAGTGTAGACTGGTGGTAGTTTAATATCGAAGTGGTATGCAGAATGACTGGTGACAGGCACAGGGCTGCTTTGGGAAGTGACAAAATGCTCCACAGCTAGAACACAGTTGTGGCTGCCCAATCTCTTGAATTTACTAAAGCAAATGTTGAGCTGCATGCTTTAGGCAATCAGATCGTGTGGTATATGAAATGAACCCTAAGAAAGCTGTGTTCACAGCATTTGTCTGTGGTGTTCTTCTAGACAGAAAGGAGGTGTTGAGGGCCTGGGCAGGGGCTTTAATGACATAGAAAGAGGGCTCAGCTCTGATACTGAAGCCTGGGTGTGTTGCACATGGCCATCAGAGAGTTCACACAGTCTGTCAAAGCACAAAGAACCTCTCATGTTGTCCTTAAAACTTGCTGTTTTTTCTTCACTGACATTTTAAGACTATTCTTACAGTTTGTATGTGATTTCCTCTTTCCTAAATCCCTGTCAGCAATGAACATGTATCAAACAAAGGCCACCAGAGGCTGTCACCCGGCCTCTGCTCTGTGATGTCCCCTGTGTGGACTCTGCCAATTGTTAGGATCCAGCAGAACAGGGTGACTACCTAATGCCAGCTAAGGAAGAGTGTGGAAATGCCCGCTGATGGCTTTTCCTCTGATGGTGTGTATCTTACACATGTGCACAGGCTAGGATGGCTGTTCATTTAAGCCAGGCATCACCCTACTTTCATTAAAAGCACTGTGAGTGAGCTGTGGGCATGGCTTCCATCTCCCCTTGGGGACCTGTCCTCAGCTAGCAAGTACATCCATCTGCTCCTGGGTTTGATCCACAAGAGCGGACGGGGCAGGGGTCGGTTGAGAGACTGAGACTGTATCTTTCTTTCCCTTGCTCAGTTCTTTGAGGGATCTTCAGCAGTACCCTCTGCTACACAAGGCAAGGCTCTGCACTGTTCTTAGGTCACCAGCAGCGAGCACGGGCTGAGCAATTGGTGTTTGCTGCTCCTGTTGCAGGTGCTTTCAAGTGTCTTCAGCTCCTTGTATATAGAATATGAAGTCTATGTGCTATAGTAACTCAGTAACTCAGGTAAATGGATTTTTGTCTTGTTTTGTTTTTTAGATTCTTAGATTATACAGTCCATCATTTCCACAGGACCCAGCTCTCCCGTTCTCCCTCTATGAGCACAGGGCTTGTGCTGGGCCTTCAAACCCTGTGTTGTCCATGTCAAGGGAAGACACCGAACTTATCATGCACTGTTTTTCCTCCAGGATCATCCATGAAGATGGCTTCTCTGGAGAAGACGTAAAGCAGTACAAGCCTGTTGTCTACAGCAACACCATCCAGTCTCTGGCAGCCATTGTCCGGGCCATGGATACTTTGGGCGTGGAGTATGGTGACAAGGAGAGGAAGGTAGGCATAGTGAAGAGAGGCCTTTGTGACTCTCCTCCCGACAATGACCAGGGGAGATTGTGCTCTGTGTGGGAGAGCAGGTAGTGGCCACCAGACCACGCCATTTCACCAATCCCTGACAAGTGCAATGACTCGGATGACAGGTAAATCTCACCAATATAAGCAAAGTCCAAAACATTCCTAGTATGTTCTGTAGATGGGAAAGAGTGAGAGATATTTTGTGTCAGCACAACCCTGAGGAAGTACAATCAAGACAATTGGCTTGATCAGAAAAATATTTACTGAACAAAACCCACTTTGCTAGGTGCCATCTTCCCTCCTGAGGAGAGCTGTCCTTACCTCTAAGAAGGAAGCATCCATTGGAATTGCCTCTCATCCTTCACACCAATGGATGCGCTGTCTGCCTTCCCTGGTAGATGTAAGGCCCTCCTTCCAGTAGAGAGCGGGCATTCCGAGACAAGGATTGTTCTCCGATAAGTGTATAAAAGCCTTTTATTAGCAAACATTTACATCTACCACAAGGCTAAACTACAAACAGATACTGTGGGGAAGCTCAGTCAAATGAAGACCGTGTGAAGGATGCGTGAGAACAACCTGAGAATGCTCTCCAGAAGCTGGACTCTGCTCCCCACCCCCACCCAGGGAGCAGCAGGAGGATCCGGAGCAGCAGGCCTGCAATTGCGGTCTCTGGTGACTTGACTGATACACATTTCCCAAGGCTATCCTGGCCTTCTCAGGGTCTGACAGATTATCAGGGTCAGATAGCTTTGCATGTAAAAATTTAATATGTTATGCACAAATCCTCATTGCACGGGACAGTCCCCTCAGCTCAGGATGGTATCTCCAGGGCCTGGAGGAATAGGTGGCTGACACGGTGTCTATACCAGCCTAGGGTGAGCAGCAGGGTCCTGGCAGAGCCCATCTGTCTGCTGCTCCCCAGAGGCAGGACAGAAAGATGTCACTGTATCTATCACAGGTTCCTCTCCAGTGGGAGACCGAGGGTACATGGGAGGCAGAAGGGGGAGCAAGGATACCTCCGTCTCTTCAGGCTTGTTCCAGTCAGCGTTCTCTGTGGAGGAGAAGGCACAAAGGGAACCTTGTTCAGAGAAAGCTGATGATCAGAAAGTACCTGTAGGGCAGTGTGGGTACGTGGTACACACTGGCAGGTGAGGACTCTGCTGTCTCTTTCCTCCTCATGGCCGTAGAACTGTGGGCATGAAAATAGCCATCATCTGCAGAGTACCTGCTCCCTGCCAAGTACTGTGCTGAGCCCATGTTAACTGTACCCTGAGCATAGCAGGTCATCAAAAAGTCTCTTGAATGGAATTGTAGTCTTCCTCTCCCCATTCTAAGAGAAGGACTGTGCCAGGACTTTACCCTCAAATGGCCTTATGTACTCTCTCGGCCCAGTGAGTACAGTGCCTGTGTGTAGCCTTATGGGAAGTGTTGCATCAGTTCAAAGGCTGTTGGTTGGGCTTAGAGGAAGCTGGCCATCTTCTTGGGAAGACAGGATGCACAAGCTCTTGAGTGTGGCCTTTCTTTCACCTCTGGTCAAGGCTGGGTAGGCTTCAAAAGTAGAGGGACCTGACCGAGAACTAGATTCCCAGCACTGTCGGAGAAAGAATTTAGAGACAGGCGGACCCAGTGAGCGACTGGGAGAACACTTTATTACAGGACAGAGGCACATATTCAAGGTGTGAATCAGGCTTCTCAAGAGATGGTGCTGTTGAGGGTGGATGGCTCGCCTTCTGATGCATAGTGTAGGGGAAGGGGAAGACTGTTCTCGAATTGAATGGCATGGGGCAGGGGTTGAGAATGGGATGGGATTTTTCTCAGTCAGGTGTCTCCTGTTTTCTGTCCTTGTATGTCCTCCACATGTGACATGGTGTCACCTGCATAGTATGAGCAGGCAATTTTACCAGGCTAATGGTATGGAGATGCCATTAAAATGAGGCAAAGAACAATTAGAGGTCCCCTTGATCCGCCATCATGGTTAGCCCCAGCGGTCTTGAGTGGTCTTATTTCTTTACATTTGAGGGTCCTATTTTGTTCTGCCACAGTACAGCTGTGCAGCTGTCTTAAGCTTAGTCTGTGGCCACCTTGAAGCCAGCCTCTCGTTTCCTTGTGTCTGTCTAGGTGACTTCATTTTCTTGAGATAGTCAAAGAAGGCTTGTTAGGAAGGGAAGGCTGCAGTGCCGGATGTTTAGGTACGGTTTGAAGGGTGGCCGTGGAGGGGGTGTAGCTGAAGCAGCCAACCAGCCCTGAATACAGGCCATGGCAGAGAGTGACCAAAGGAGATTTGACTGGCCGAGGGAGGAATGTGGTTAGAGTGTAGACAAGGGTGAGAAAGTTGGAAGTCCAGGTAAGCCAGACTTGGTGAGCCCTGGATGGCTGCCAGTGAGTGTGGTTTCATCCTGCTAGTGAGAAGCAACCACTGATAGACTGTGCTAGAAAGAGAGGGGATGCGGTGAGATTTCAGACACTCCCAATGGCAGGCTTAGGGTGACCTCATCAAAGAGCAGCCAAAGAGGGGAGTGGCTCTGGAAGCTGTGGGATAGAGTGCACATGAGATCTAGGGTGAGGTAAGCTGTCCGAAGTGAAAAGTGCACAGGGAGGTGTAGTGACAAGAGGATCTGATGGCCTTGGTGGCCTGGGGATGCCTTGCCGCTGGACAGAAATAAGGACTGAGAGCCAAGTGCTCATGTGACCAGCCTGGAGCAGTGGATCAGCCAGAGGCAGAGAGAGAAAAAGGCTGCTGGGTAGTCTGCTTTCAGGAGCAAGAGCTTCAACACGGAGTGATCAGCAAGGAGGTGGGCTGAATCAAAGCATAAGAGCTCCAGCAATTATTGGCTACAGGACAGGGGAGACGTCTACATTTCATCTTCTTGGATCTGTGTTCAGTAATGTACATTGGTTATTTAGGGAATACTGTGTAATGTTAACCCTAACAACCACCTTACAGTGGTTGCTATTGCTGTGATTTTATTAGTGGAAAGGGAGAGAGAGACAGACAGAGAGACAGAGGCAGAAATCAGGAGAGTGATGGGCCCACGGTCCTTCTATATAAAGCGTGTGTGTATACATAGAGACATGCTTACCTAACAAAACTACAGTCCACAGCAAAGACTCACATAAACAGACAGGCTCAGGACAAAAGAGCTTTCAAGCTAGGACTGGTACACACCTCTAATCCTAGTGCTTGGGAAACTGAAGCAGGAGCATAGTAATCTGAGACTACCCAGGGCATCTGTGGCAAAGTCCTGCCCAATTGTTTTGTTTTTTGTTTTTTTTTTTTTTAATCCATAAAAGAATTTGGAAAGGGAACTAAAAAAGCAGCACCCACTGCCTATCTCCTGCCTTCTTTCCTGTCTTCCTGATGGCTGCCTAACCCAGTCCCTTGAGTTACCACTCTACATCCCCAGCAAGTGCAGGCCTCCAGAGGCCATCTTCTCTACCCCTAGCTTCAGGCTGCCTTTGCCTGTCTCTTCTGTGTTTCCCATGGCTCCCCGCCCTCTGCTTCTGTATACCTGCTATCTAACTGTAAGGTCTCCCTTCCCATCCCCCCTTCTCCATATCTTCATGCTGTGTCCCTCCACCCCACTCCCATTCCTTTTCCCCCACCGCTTCCTTCACTCATCACTCCGGTACAAATTGTCTTCAACTTTCTAGTTGAGATTTTCCAGCTCCCTTTTCTCTACCTTAGCCCTGTGCTACCCTGAACCAGCTGTGGAAGAAAGGACCGGGAGACAGGACAGTGACAGAGGTTGAAGGCTCACTTTGACCAACGAGTGGAAGAGTAGTCTTTGATAGATCTCATGTTAGTAAATTTTACCCCTATACATGTGTGAATATGTAAACAGATATAAAATAGGGGTTTTGTATACATGCAATATAAATGAGTGGAACCATAGACAACAGAAGCAGAACATGTTGAAAGAAAGAACAAAACAAGTGCCTCCAGGGTAAAGTCTCTTTCTTTCTTTTTTTTCTTCAAAACAGGGTCTCTCTGTATAGCCCTGGCTGTCCTGGAACTCACTCCATAGACCAGGCTGGCCTCAAACTCAGAAATCCACCTGCCTTTGCCTCCCAAGTGCTGGGATTAAAGGTGTGCGCCACCACTACCTGGCATTTTTTTTTCTTTCTTTCTTTCTTTCTTTCTTTCTTTCTTTCTTTCTTTCTTTCTTTCTTCCTTCCTTCCTTCCTTCCTTCCTTCCTTTCTTTCTTTCTTTTTTTTTTTTGTTATGAGGTCTCTTTCTGCCTCCCTAGCTCTCCACTAGTCAGAGAAGCCAGAACCTCTTCCCCAAGGCTGCCATAAACGCTTTCCGTATGAGAGATCCTTATAAAGACAGTCTCTGAACTACAATGACTGATAGTGTATGGCTTCTGGGACCTTCATTTCAGTGGCAAAAGAACCCAAACACGTGTTGCTGAGCATGCCTCTCAGTCACATGTGTATAAGGCCGCACCCTTTTTGTCTAGTCTTATTTCTACACAGCTATACATCTTCATTAAGCCTAGACCTAAAAAGATACACTTTCCTCGCCACACGTCTCAATCTTTGCTTCTGAACTCTCCTCTGGCACTAAAACGTTGGTTAAATCCATTCTGTTTCCTAGCTCCTCTGGCTTTTGTGATGGGGTATTGTCTGTGACTCTAGTGATGGAAGCGAGGTGCTGCCTCTCCCTCCCCCCATGCGGGAACAAAGAAATGCCCTGCACGAGTAGATGTGATGTGATTTTCTTCTTTAAAATCTATCTGTACATGTGTTGGTTTTTCTTAATTGTATTACCAGAGAACAGAATGCACATCTAACATAATGCCTGATTCTAGAAATAAGAGATTTTGACTTCAAATGCCAGCTCTACTACCATCCTGGCCTGGGAAAGCTACGTGACCCCTCTAACTCCATAGTTTGACCTGTACAACCCTAAGAGCCAGCTCACCTGACTGCCACAGGAGAGAAGGAGGTCCCACAGAGAGTGTGTAGTATCTGTGCATAGATAGTGCCAAGCTCAGAGAGTCCTCAGCACGGCACAGCTATTCTTTTCGTTATTTGTTTAAAATTATTAATTTTATTGATTAAAAAATAGTGATGAACTATCCTCACAGAAGTCTAGTGAGGAATAGATAAGGCCTTGTCTCAGGTTTTCTTGGTTACAAATGGAGGTACCCGGCTTGGGATTTGTCACTCAAGGTCACTGACCTAAGCAGGACTGGGGCTCAGTGATGGCTGCAATTGCTGTCAGGACTTGTTTGTCCCACCAATGCCTCACCCCTGCTCCAGAGCGCATGGCGGCTCCTGGGGGACGCAGACTCAAAGCTCATACCTATGTCTAGAATATCATTGGATCTCCTCTGCGTGAGAAAAATGTTGGGATTTTAAGTCGTTCAGTGGAACTCGGACAGCACTTCTTTAACCTGGAAATGTGGTGCCGTCTCCACAGCACAGCACAGCACAGCGCCGCTCCCCTTGTGCTTTGCAGAGAAGACTAAGGATGCTGTGGGCCTAGGTCTGCTGGAATTCTCTGCAGCCAAGACCATGCACAGGGAGTTATCAGATCTGAGGAGAGGCTGTGAGAAGAAACAGATAAAGACCCCATACACACCCCAAACTGAGAGTCAAGAGGAAGCAGTGATACCCACACAGACTAGACACTTAGGCACTAGCGGCCCAGACCACAGCCTGTCCTACCCAGATTAACAGTTTGAAACTCTTCTACCCAAGACCATCTCATCCTGTGACTCCCTTTTGCACATGTGACAAAATATGCCATCTGTCCCAAACAGAAGAGACTTGCTTAATAAAATTGTGGCAACCATTACCAGATCAGAGGGCTCCTGCACATACTTGCAGTCCCATCCAGCTTCCCAGCCCACTTAAGACCTCGTTTTCCTTCATTTACAAATACTTAGCATGCACTTGGAGAACAGTGCATGAGCCATCAGGAATGGATACAAAGATGGGTGAGCCCAGTCTTGTTCATAGGTGAGATCCTGCCTTGCTCATGCCCAGAACTCAGCAGCTGAATCAGCCCGTTCCACGTACTATATGGCTGGGTCAGGCCCTGAACTTCTGTTTTGAGGGAGGCATCCACTGCATAGGGCCTGCTGATCTGGCTGCTGTGCCCTGATATGAAGGAAAAACCAACTGTAAGGAATAGCGGCCCCCTCTGGCCTCTCCTCTCTTCAGCTGTGCTCACAGCTACCGCCAAGCCTCTACTTCGTGCTTTTCTTATCTCCACAGCCAGACAGTGGGTCTGTGACGTCAAGGGCGAAGGCTGCTTTTCATGCCTCTTGATCCCCTCACCAGCCAAAGGAAGGCTAGAGTGGCTTTATGGGTTTCTCTATTCATTCTTCTAACTGGGCATTCATGCAGCGGCGGGTTAGAACAGAGACAGGCACAGCAGTCCATAGCATTGTTTGTGAAAGTCATGGGAAGCATGGTGGGTCAGGGGCTCCAGGGCTAGTCTGCTGTGCTACAGTATCCAAATCTCAGCTCTACTTCTGCTGGGAGACAACAGAAAGAAGCCTCCTCTCTCTCAGTAACACACTGGACAATTGTAATGAAGACAATAGACACCATGGAGCTGTCTGTAGATTAAGTGGCTTCGTATGTATAAGGTCTGCTTATACCTACTGCTGATCTGAGAGCAGGGATCAGCACATAGTAGGTGCTCTGGAAAGTTAGGGAATGGTAGTGTCAAGATTTCCAGTGTAGATTAGGCTGTGATGGGCGCGGCCCATCCAGGAAGAAGGCATCATGAGTAAGCAGTGGTGTAAACAGGAGGTAGACATTTCTGTTGGTGTTTCTGCTTCTGCCCCGGCTACTGAAGGCCATGTATCACAGAGTCGTGAAAGGAAGAAAGGAGCAGGTAGGGATAAGTCTATTGGGATGATTGGCATGTAGATAAAAGAGCTTGGTGAGAAAGCAGTGCCTGGTAGATGATTATTCCCAGCAACAAATGTAAGACCTGGGGCTAAGGAAAAAATCTTGTGTCTCACCTGTAGTTTTCTGAACTTCGTAAAATGTAGAATTCCCTGTCTCATCCCTAGCAAACTCAGGACTAAATAAAAGCAAGAAGTAGATGTGCTAAGTCAGTGGGAAATAGCATCCAAAGGTCAGGAAGGATAATGGATCATCAGGCTGCTGACATGGGTGAGTCCAGGCTTCTTCATTTCTTGCCCTTGTTTTTCCACATCAGCTAAGAAGCTAGAATGTTGTCCCAGGGGGCATCCTAGGCAAAGAAACATCTGGTGGCAGGTGAATCTTGGTGCCTAAACTGCCCACAGCACAGGTCCACTACCCTCATCTCACCCTTCTCCAACACGCTGGGTTCCCTGGTCACTGCCAAGCCCCTAGCCAGTGTCCAGTCTCATAGCTTGCCATGCCTAGCTTCTTTGCCATGGCATGCAGAAGGTAATGGCTGTTCAAGGCTGGACCACTGTAAATCTGTAGATGGTAGGTGACTGCAGGCAGGCGTATTTTTTAACCAGAAGGAAAAGTGAAGCTTTGACAAACAATAAATAAGAACCAACCACAGGCCATACTCTATCTCTCTCTCTCTCTCTCTCTCTCTCTCTCTCTCTCTCTCTCTCTCT
>JADRCD010160324.1:0-10391 GCA_019843815.1 Montemys delectorum | reverse complement strand
CTAATACAGATGTAGAGGCTCACAGCCATTCATTGAACTGAGTACACAGTCCCCAATGAAGGAGTTAGAGAAAGGATCTATGGAGCTCAAGAATTTGTAGCCCCTTAGGATGAACAACAATATGAACTAACTAGTACCCTCAGGGCTCTCAGGGACCCAACCACCAACCAAGGACTATACATGGTGGGACTGAATGTTTTGGCAGCATGTGAATAGTAGAGGATTGCAAATTTGATCATCAATAGCAGGAGAGGACCTCAGCCTTGTGAAGGTTTTGTGCCCCAGTGTAGGGGAATGCCAGGGCCAATAAGTGGGAGAGGGTGGGGTGGCAGGGCATGGGGAGGGGGGAGGCAACAGGTGTTTGTTCTTGTTGTTTTTGTTTGTTTGTTTGTTTTTTGGAGGGGAAACTGGGAAAGGAGAAATTTACATGTAAATAAAGAAAATATCTAATTAAAAAGAAGAATATATTGTATGAAAAAACCTATTTTTGATATAATAGAATTAGAAAAAATATAGATAGTAAAATGTGTATTTATGTTTCAAGCAAAACATAATTTATTACATTTAATATTGCTTCATGTTTCATTAATTACTATTTAATTTTAATATGATTTCTTTCAATTCATATATTTAATGTATACAAATTCTGCGGGACTATTTTATTTGTAGATCTGTCAGAACTAGTGATTTCATTCTTCATCTTGTAATTCTTTGGCACATGGTCATTTTTATTAATACATACAAGAAATACATCTAGCCAGTGACTCCACCACCAAACATTAGACTAATTTGCCAATTGTCTTTGGTTTAGTGCCCATGAAATTACTCACAAAGCTTCAAATTAGCAGCACTAAAACAGATTAATTATTATTATTGTTATTATTATTTATTATTATTATTATTATTATTATTATTATTATTATTTTAACTTTTTTCAAGGCATAGATCCTTTGTGTAGCCCTGGTTATACTAGAACTTATTCTGTAGACCAGGATAGACTTGAACTCAGAGATCTGCCTCTGCCTCAGCCTCTGCCTCCTCCTCTACCTCTGAGTATTGGGCTTAAAAGGCATGCACTGCCACTGCACTGCCTGGCTCAGACGAATTTCTTTCTACAAATAGCTAGTAACAGAAAAAAAGGAGGGGGTATTTCCTAAAACCTAATACACAGGAAGCACTGTATTAATTAAGCACATGATAGCCAAGGATATTTCTTTGACTTTAATATCTAAACTTACCACTCTGAAAATTTTGCAGCATTTTGCTACACTTATGAGCTTTAAGTAATAGATGTCTTGACTGAAAAATTGGATCATTGCTCAAGCAGGTTTTTGCCCACGTCAGCAGAAGATGCTTGCTCCTTTACTGGGCTGCCTTACCATCCTTCTGTGAATCTTGTATCACCAAACACTTAAGAGTTTTCCCCAAAGGAAAGTGTTAGCCTTTGAATATAAAATGCTGTCCACAGGCTCATGCCTTGACCACTTGGTCCCCAGCTGATGTTACTATTTTGGAAGACAGCTGTAATTTTAGAAACTAAGGAATAGCTGAAGAAACTAGGTCATTGATATGTGTTTTGTAAGCCTATCCTTGCTCTCTAGTCTCTTGGTTTTCCTCCTCCTCCTCCTCCTCCTCCTCCTCCTCCTCCTCCTCCTCCTCCTCCTCCTCCTCCTTCTCTTCCTCTTCCTCCTTCTTCTAGACAGGGTTTCTCTGTGTGACTCTGGCTGTCCTAGAACTTACTCTGTAGACCAAGCTAGTCTCAAACTCCTGAGATCCACTTGCCTCCACCTGCAAGTGGCTTTCTCCACTACTCCTGCCCTCCTTATTCCTTTCTTATCATTCCTCTTCTTGTTTACCAGGAAGTGAGTCTGTCTATGCACCCACCCATAGCTATCTGTCTCTCAACACAGTTCAGGAATCAATGGAACTAAACCATGAGTAAAGGCCTGAAAACTTGTGGGTTAAAGTAATATTCCTTTGCTGTATTGCTTTTTCAGGTGTTTGTTCACAGTGATACCATGTTTGACTAATCAGAGACCTGCTCTTTTGTCTGCTTATTTCAAGTTCTTACTTAGTACCCTATCTTCCTCCACCCAACAGTTATAGCTCTACTAGCACCATCTGCCTTAACACATTTCAGAACTGATGGCATTGTGCCTGGACTGCTGCTCATCGCAGTCACTCATAGAAGCTCTAGATTCTAGACTCTAGGCACTCAGAGGTTCGCACCCTTTAATGAGTCTAATCTATACCCATTGTTTTCAAGGCCTCTTCTCTTTCTTCTATTGCAGACTTCAACTTTTATTGCAGACTTCAGCTTCAAGCTTCATACTGTGCCTTCTATTGCAGACTTCAACTTCAAGCTTCACACTGTGCCTTCAAGGATTCCTGCCCAGCCTGCCACTGCAGCATCCTCCCCTTCTTTAACACGCCTTCTAACCAGTCACTGTGTCTCCTGGAAACAGGCTTTTGTAAAGACCTATTTCTCCCTCTATTTCTGATGTAACAATGTAATCCTAAATTTAATATACACTTGGCAGTTGAGAGGAAAGTCTCCACATGGAGACTTCCAAGATTATTTCTAAACATTTAGGTCAAACAGGTAATGTGGTCATGCAAATACAGTAGAAGACTCTTTGAAACTTTTGAAATGTATATTATGGGGCAAGTATATCAAAACAGGTCAAAGAAAACCTTTCACTATGATCTCACTTTTTCTTTTCAATAGGAACAAAAACATTTAAAGGGTTGTTGGCCTGGATGTGTCAGAGCCTGGGAGGTACTCACCTTCAGATACTAAGATACCTGCTCCTCAGTGTTCTCTGAGTATGGTTGTCAGATTGAGAATCCTGTGAAGCCTCATGTTGCTTCTATTGTTCTTCAGAGACTAGAACTCGCTATGTGGTACACAGGCTGTTTTGAACCCTTGTGCTCAAGAGATCCACCTCAGCCTCTGGATTAATGAGTGCACACCACTATGCCTGACTCTTTTGTTTCTTACTTTTCAATTGGCTGATTTTTATCGTGGAGGTTATAATATGTTTGAATTTTGATTGTGAAAAATCAATTAGATGACTTAGGTAAAAAAATTGAATAAAAGTGACTACATTTTATTCTCTGTTACATTTTTTTCTCTGTTTGAAATTATCTTTAAAAAGCCTATAAGTTTAAAAGGAAGTTATTGTTTCTCAGATTATACTTTTGCCTCTGTACTTCAAATGAAGAACAGCTTCATAAAAAGTATAAAAATAGCTTAATACATGGAATTTATCTTTAAGAAATAAGTGAATTGGATCATTTAAATACTTGAAGTTTAGAGGAAAAATAGAAATGATGTAGAGAGCATTTAAGATATATATATATACACAATTATATATACATACACATGTGTATGCATATATGTGTATATATATAGCTTAAATATATACATATATATATTTGATAAGTGATAATGAGACAAATTATTTTATGCTAATTAATTTTATAACACTAATGCAACATCTATTCATTGTGGGATTCCCTGTGATTCTAGCCTTTCTAGTTCTAAGTTAGCACGATCATAAATTTAAGGGTTGTATAACAAGGACCTTTTAAAATTATAATATTAAATAATTATAATAACAACAGTAGAGCAGAGAATTTTCACTTTCAAAAGTAATGCAATAGATCATACCTATGCTTCCACAAGCATAAATTGTAAACCTGGGAAACGTTAATAGGATATACTAATCCTAATTTTAAATGCATCAAGAAACTATGAAAACAAAGTCTATGCTGAGATTTCAGAGAAGAGAGTTATACTAGTTAATACTTTGAATTTGGCAGGGTCTAGAATCATATAGGAAACAATCCTTTGGTTGTAACTGTGCTAGACTGGATTAATTAAAATAGAAAGACCCACTTTAAATAGGGGCAGTGCCATTCCCTAGGCTGGGTTCCCTAGCTAAGAAAAAAAAACAAAAAACAAACAAATAACTCCCCCAAAACAAAACAAGCAAACACAAAAGGAAGGAGAAGATACATTGCTGTCTGCTTGCTGCTACCACTCCTTCCCTGCCAGGAGAGATGGTAGTTTCTAATTTATCCAAAATAGATGCCAGTGCTGCTTTTGTCGGGTATTTTCTCACAGCAGTGAGAAAAGTAATACAGGAGGGTGCCTAAAGCAACAGCTTATGGGTCTCAAATCACTTTTCCCTTTGAAAAAAGGCGTTTGCCCATCTGAGACTTGGCTGAGGTTCAGATTAGGGCATAGGATGTATGAGGCATCTCTAGCCCCATCCATGACTGATATAAAACAAATTAGAAACTAAAGGAGCCTGGGCATGAACAGAGTTGGAGTTATGCAAAGGTTTCTATAGGACAAAACTAGCACTCAGTCAGTCTCGGTGCATATAAGACCAGCAGTAGGCGATAAACAGCAAGATACAGCCATTCTCCTCCTCAGGACAAGTTACTCTGTGCCTGAGGTATAAGACTGAGAATTATATGTGAAATCACACAAGCTGATACATCCAAAGAGACAAAGAACAGATAGCTCCCAGTCTAACTCCTGGAGCTCAGAATGGGTTTGTATTCTTGGCTGAAATGTCTTCCTTATTATTGCACTGTATCTTTGGTTGGTAGTTGTCCTATTCTGGTACCCATACTCTTTCCTGTAAGTTTAGTGAAGTAGCCAAGGACCTCTCCCATGCCAGAATTCACAGCTTCTCTCACATTAACAACACAGTAGGTACTTTCTAAATTGTTAAATAACCCCAAAGTTTAATATTTAATGTTAAATTCCCCAGCACATGTGCGTGGAATGGCCATGCTGTTAAAAGGCACACTGTAGCGTGTAACATGTATGCGTGCTCAGGATGTGCTTTCAACATTCATTTTTGAAGAGATCAAAATGATTGATGATTTTTCTACACTCAAAGTAATCTCACAGAAGCACCCACAAGCTATAGTGTTCTAATGCATGGCACTTTAGCACTTCAACTTTTTCCCTTAGTAGGAAATCAAACCAACAAGCCATGGCACTGAGGTAATTTATACTATCGCTTTAAGTTATTTGCACTATTGTCCTAGTGTTGTTCTATTGCTGTGAAAAGACAACAAGACCAAGGCAACTCAAGAGAGAAAGTGTTTAACTGAAAGCTTGTTTGCAGTTTCAAAGGGTAAGCCCATAACCATTATAGCAGGTAGTACACTAGCAGACAGGTAGGCATGACATTATAGTCAGAACTTACATCTCATCTGCAAGTTGGATGCAGAGAGAGAGGGGGCAGGGTTGGCACTGACTTGAAACCTCAAATACCAACCCAAGTGTCACACATCCTCCAACAAAGCCACACCCAATCCTTCTCAAAATGTTTCCACCAACTGTGGAACTAACATTCAAATATATGAGCCTATTAGAGCTACTTTCAATTAATCCACTAGAGTGCTAGTCCTAACTCGTGCTCAATTCCCAACAAGATTCTATACTTCTTTTGAAGTTTTTGAAAGAATGTGACTAAAAATTCATCACCCTAAATTGCATTAAAGAATGATATTTTAAGAATAGGACCAGAAAGTTTTATGATTTTCTCCACCATACACATTTTCTTCAAACACACAGACATACACAGACACTAACTAGTACCCTCAAAGCTCCCAGAGACCCAACCACCAATTAAGGACTATATATGGTGGGACTGAATGTTCTGGCAGCATGTGTATAGTAGAGGATTGCAAATTTGATCATCAATAGGAGGAAAGGACCTCGGCCTTGTGAAGGTTTTGTGCCCCAGTGTAGGGGAATGCCAGGGCCAATAAGTGGGAGAGGGTGGGGTGGCAGGCATGGGGAGGAGGGAGGCAACAAGGGTTTGTTCTTGTTGTTTTTGTTCGTTTGTTTGTTTGTTGGAGGGGAAACTGGGAAAGGAGAAATTTACATGTAAATAAAGAAAATATCTAATAAAAAAAAAGGATCTCCCCCCGCCCAAAAAAAGAATAGGACCAGAAAGTTTTATGATTTTCTCCACCATACACATTTGCTCCAAACACACAGACACACACAGACACACAGACACACAAACACACAGACACACACACACACACACACACACACACTCACACTCACATACACACACACAAAATGCATTTTCTTTTCCTCAAGTCAACTAAGGTTTTTCTAACAGCTGTTATAGCCTAATAGACTTAAAAAAAAAACTTTTGAAATTAATACTGAAGAAACATATTAAGTGCTAATTAAATGATCTAATACCAGAGTGAATCTACATTAAAAGCCACCTTACTTTCCACAGATAATGGGGAGGAACAGGTATTATTTTTCAAAGACTCAATATAGTTCACATAGCAAGAAGCTAGCACCTGCAGCAGGATTTCTAAGAGTCTTTGTTCATGAGTTATCCCACAAACAGGTTATCAGATCTATAAGGAAGAGGGTAGGGAGCTGTGTGCATAGCTGAGAATGAATTTCAACATTGTGGAAATGCAGTGTGCCTGGTTGATAAGCTTCCAGTGCACACACAATATGCTCAAGAGAGAACAAATAATCATTGAACATCCCTCAGAGCTCAGTCAGAGTTCAAACATGATGTTTGCCATCTCTGATGCCTTTAAATCTCTTACCCCAATCCTAAAAAGCTCAGAATTTACAGCTAGTAGAGTAAGCCTATGAAACTCTCTGGCCCACAACTGGCTTCTCAACAAAATGGTGATATGAACTAGAATAAAAATCATTAAAGGCTACATTTAAAACCAGCTTAGTTTCTACGGACAATGAGGGAGCATATGTATTATTTTTTATACTCAGTATAGGTTGTGTACCAAAAAGCCAGCCTGCACCTAGTTTTCAAATAGCCTCTGCTTAAGAGTTATCCCACAAACAAGTTATCAGATAGTTATCGACACTCTCAAATGATAAGTATATTATTTTAAAAATGATATTTCTGAAAATAGAAATAGCTGTTATTCTGAGATTTCTCTGGAAATTAAAACAATGTTTTATTACTTTGGAGTGACTGGCATAGTTATAATTGGTCTGGATTTTAGGCAGGACAGAGAAGAAACTGTTTCACAAGAATCAGTGTAGGGCACACACTGTTTCTTTTTGTAGCTTTGCCAAAACAGGCAAGGTACTAACCAATCCTCCTCTCTACAGAAAGTACAGGACCAGTGATTTCCCTGCTCCTTTGAAGTTGAGTCCTGGATCATGTGAATTGGACATGACCAGTATGACATGAAGATGAACTACTATCACACTGCCCTGGCTCTAAGCCAGTTCATGGCTCTCTCTCTAAATTTCTCCTGACATAACTGCTATTAATGAAGGACTGAGAGATTTTGAAGTTTAGCAGAAAGTCAATAAGCTTGAACCATTGGAAGGTTGCACTACCTCAAACCCCTTAACAAAGGACTTGATTGTGCAGATGGCAACATGACCTAAAGATAAAACTTGTAGTACATTTACATAATGGAGTACTACTCAGAGATTAAAAACAATGAATTTATGAAATTCTGAGGGAAATGGATAGATCTAGAGAACATCATCCTGAGTAAGGTAACCCAATCACAAAAGAAGACACATGGTATGCACTCTCTGATAAGTGGATAGTAGCCCAGAAGATCGGAATACATAAGATACAATCCATAAACCACAAGAAACTCAAGAAGAAGGAAGATCAAAGTGTGGATACTTCAATCCTTCTTAGAAAGGGGAACAAAATACCCATGGAAGGAGTTGCAGAGACAAAGTATGGAGCAGAGACTGAAGAAAGGACAACCCAGAGACTGTCCCACCTGGGAACCTTTCCCATATACAATCACCAAACCAGACACTATTGTGGATGCCAGCAAGTTCCGGCTGGCAGAAGCCTGATATAGCTCTCTTCTGAGAGGCTATGCCAGTTCCTGAAAAATACAGAGGTGGATGCTCTCAGCCAACTATTGGACTGAGCACAGGATCCCCAGTGGAAGAGCTAGAGAAAGGACCCAAGGAGTTGAAGGTGTTTGCAGCCCCATAGGAAGAACAACAATATGAACTAACCAGTACCCCCCAGATCTCCCAGGGACTAAACCAACAACCAAAGGGTACACATGGTGGGACTCATGGCTCCACCTGCACATGTAGCAGAGGATGGCCTGATTGGTCATCAATGGGAGGAGAGGCCCTTGGCCCTGTGAAAGCTCTATGCTCTAGTGTAGGGGAATGCCAGGGCCAGGAAGCAGAAGAGGTAAGTTTGTGAGCAGGGGGAGGGGGGATGGAATAGGTGTTTTTTTCAGAGGGGAAACTGGGAAAGGGGATATAATTTGAAATGTGAATAAAGAAAATATCTAGTAAAAACAAAGCAAATCAAAACAAAAACTTTACCAGGTAAGCAAGTGTTATGTGTGTTTATTTCAGGTAGTAGCCAGAGCTTATAATCTGATTACTATAGTTTAACTACATGTCCACAAAGTTCTTCTGCATGTTAACAAATGTGTGCATCATGCACCTGATTTAATAAAGCCACAACCAGTAACTCTAACCAGAGGAACTTCAGTTGGTTTATTCTAGTCCTGATTCTGAGGCAATGGTGGGGCATGAATGTAGCTCTGATGATGTTTTTTCATATATATACAAGAGTTAGGGTAACAGTAAATATCTGAATAATAGACATGTATTCATTATAAACTGAGTTTGTAAAAATGTATAAGATGTGTGGGAAGGAGGTAAAGTGAGATAAGTATCTATTGCCTGTTGTTTTGTGGGAGACAAAGTGGATCCCAGAAGGAATAAGCATGGTAAAATTGTGTTCCTTAAGCTTGAAGAAAACATTACATTCTCACAAGTTAAACTGGTTGGTAATAGAGTTTTTTTTTACTTGAAATATCTAGTGTCACTGGGAAAATGTCAGCTGAAGATTGTCATATAGATAACTTACATTTGGAGTCATAAAAATACGTTATTTTCTAAAGTGTCATTTTTTAAGTAAAAATATATCTTTCCTAGAAAATAAATGGTAAATTGGAAACATAATTATCTGCTCCCATTACCACATATAAATATCAAATGACATCTTTCCATTTCTGTTGATCTCTCATCTTCAAAATGGGAAACTGCAAAAGTAATACTTTTCCAATATGAGCATAAGACTATGAATGTTTTTAGTTTCTATATTCATTACATTTTTCTCAAAATAATTATACTATTAACTTCACTTGTTCAATGATCAAATATTAGTTAAAGTCTGATGGAAGGCACTGTACTAGTCTCCCTTTATTTATTAAAATAATTTTAGAAGAAATTTGGCCTTTAAGTTAGGCACATACATTCCAGCATTGAAGATTTTTTTATTTTTTATTTTATTTTATTTTATTTTTTTGGTTTTTTCAGACAGGGTTTCTCTGTATAGCCCTGGCTATCCTAGAACTCACTCTGTAGACTAGGCTGGCCTTGAACTCAGAAATCCACCTACCTCTGCCCTCCAAGTGTTGGGATTAAAGGCATGCACCACCCCTGCCCAGCGAAGAAGATAATTTTACACAGAAAAATGTATACAAATAACCACAAAACAAGTCCTAATAATATTGCAGGTGAAAAAATTTTCAGAGGACTTATTATGCTTAATTGGGGAGTGAAGATATATAGGAACTAATTAGAGATAAATGAAAAGTGATAAAAACAAAACATCTGCAAAACCATGTAAGTACAGAGTTAAATTCTATGATTTACATTTCCTGTTTCTACAATACTAATGTAGCAATCTGACATATACCCCTAATCAATACCAGTGAACTTTTATTCTTATTCTTGTTTTTAATTTGAAGCATTTTTATGTTTACTTCTGTTGGTAATATTAAAATTAACACTATAATTGTTGTTTTCCATTATCATTCTACCTATTAAGATGAATCAATTCAGTAATAATTTTTAAGTTCAATTGTATCTAATCAGCTTAAAGAGTTACCAGAAGACAAACAAACAGACATACAAAAGGAAAATAATTAACCAAACAAACAAAAAACCAAAAGCTACTTTTAATCCATTAACAATCTTAATGTAATCCAACAAAAGGAAAGAACTAATTCAATTACTAACAATTTATTTATCAATCTTTCGGGACCTTTCACATTACTTATGATTCTTTCAGGACCTTACCCAAAGATTTTCTTGTGTTAAATTAAGGCTTTATCCAAGCAATGCACTGCAAAAACAAACTAGTTTCAGAGTTTTATAGCAACATTTCTAAGAGTCAGCCACCAATTTTTTTTTCTGAGTTTGTTGTAAAGAAAATACATGGTTTAAAATTTAAAGACTACAGAATCTCCATCCCTAGCCAAAGCATCCTTTGTGGAGCATCAACTTGCTGTGTAACACCCCTCAAAAGGATACATCACATTGACAAATTCTCTATTGTGTGTTA
>JADRCD010160323.1:0-14804 GCA_019843815.1 Montemys delectorum | reverse complement strand
ACTAACTTTGGACTTGATAGGGCCTACCTACACTTAAGAGTACTTTGTTTCCCACCATGAGACTCACTTGGAGAAAATTTCTTTTATTTGCAAGTGTTTCTTAACTGGAGATCATTTTTGAGTTATGGACGGTGATGCATGTCTACTTCTCTCCATTCAAGTATTCTGTGTGATACAAACCCATGTAGGACCTGTACATGTTGCAGTCACTTGGAATTCATATGCCTGCTTATTTTCAAAAAAGTGAGAAAAGTGGGCATCTCAACACTCAGGAAGCAGAGGCCTATGAATTTCTGTGAGTTTGAGGCCACCCTGGTCTACATAGTGAGTTCCAGGACAGCCTACGATTTGTATAAAAGCCTTGTCTCTACATCTAAAAACACGATGGGAGCAAGAAAAAGGGAGAGGAGGAGGGAGAGAGAAAGGGACAGGGCTTGTAGTTAGTTGGCTGTGTGAGGAGGTCCTGGGGATCTAGGTAGAGTTGGGGAAGGTATACTGTAATCAGAACATATTGCCAAAAAAAAATCAATCAAGAGCAAACTAATTAAAAGGAATGGATGACAAATCTTGGTGAAGAATCAGGAAAAGAAGACTTATTAACTACTGCTGGGAATATAAAGTTGTACATCCACCACAAAAATCAGCTTTATAGGAAGCCTCTGCCCATAATGATTTTTCATATTTGATGTACAAATTTAAGCACTGAACAGCTAGTGAAGACCAGCAAAGTTTGGGCAGCATGAGAATGCAGGAGCACTCTCTCACTGTTTATTGAGTTCCATCTACACTCTTTCTAAATGTCACATACCCTCTCAAGCATTTACTACCACAAAATATCACACACCCTGTAACAAGAAAGCTTCCACAAAAATATCATATGACACAACTGAGACTCCAAAGGAACCAGAAATTCCCACTTCAGACATGTGCATTCTGTTAACATGATTCTGTACTGCCTAATGACATACCAAAGTCCATGCTACCCTCCAGACTTCTTTGGTCCCTGTTCACACATACTGTTTATAGATCTCAAAGTCCCTACACCAGCCTCCTGGCCCTTCTCACCTACCCAACTTGTTTTCCACATGGCTAGCTCCCAGGATGTTCCAAATTACAGCTCACCATTACTCAATTCCCTTAAAAACTACCAACACAAATATATTACACAGCTCCTCTACTTTTCTACAGCTGGGAGATAGCCCTGGCCATGGCCAGACTCCCTCATATTTGTTCTGCTTTCAAACATTCTAATGCCTCTGGATGTTCTCTTACATCTACTATAAAATCTTATTCCTTAAATAAGAATCAGTCACTTTAGTTGTTTTTATTTTCTGTGCCCTCATTTACATCTGCTGTTAAAGCCTAGAGGGACAAAATGGGCCCCCTTTCAAGGGGTCCAACACCATCCTAACCAAGAAAAGTGCTGATTGGTTCCCCCTTTGGTATGGATCATTTGTTTCTGCTAACTTCTGCCACCCAGCATATTCAACTACAAATCTAGAGGCCACTTCTACAGTTGAATCTCCTCCACATGCTCAACCAGGTTTCTTCTTCACAAGTATACTCTGCACAGTGTCACCTCAGACATGCCTGCTTTGACTCTGTCAACCTACTCCTACAAAACTCACACCAATTCACTAGATCATTTCCCTCACCCTGCTAGATATCCATCAGGTTAAAAGGAATGTCTCTGCACGCCCAGCAATAAGGAGCCAACACAAAAATACTCAATGGCTTCTTTGGAGGTTCACAGTCTCTTAATGTTGTGTCAGGGCATTTTTTTATGTCACCACATAGGATCTTTGTCTTCTGGTTTTGTGCTTTTTCACAAACTCTAACAAATAAGAATCCTAAGTGTGCAATTGAGTACGTACCAGGGTCTGTGTGCATGTTTCATGTGCTTTATAGTTGGCTTTTTTTCTTCTGTTATATTTGCGCTATTTCAATTTTTATTTTGTTTTATTTAATTTTATATTATTATTATTAATTATTATTATTATTCCTTGGATAACTTTTTGTTTACTAATGAGGGACAGAAAGAAATATCCAGATGAGAGAAAAAAGAGACAGGAACTAGTGAGAGTTGGAGGAAGGGAAATCATAATCAGAGCATACTGAATTAAAAACATTTCATTAGAAGACAAAGCAAACAGGGAAATAAACCACAAAGCTCCCCAATCCCTCATATTTTTGGATTTCAATCAATTAGGATATTTTGGTAATATTAATTTTCATATTAAGATATTAAGAAAAGGTAATTGTCACTTCCTATTGTTTTTGTTGTATGAGGTGGAATTAGGTTTGTGGGGATTTGTTGAAAGATTACTTTCTTGCTTCTTCTAGGGTGTAGTTTTGCTCCTTATGTTGATATTTTCCATCTTTTACCCTTTGGAGGGCTGGATTTGTGGAAAGATATTGTGTAAATAGAATATCTTGTTTTCTCCATCTATGGTAATTGAGAGTTTTGCTGGGTATTGTAGCCTTGGCTGGCATTTGTGTTCTTGTAGGATCTGTATGACATCTCCCCAGGATCTTCTAGCTTTCATAGTCTCTGGTGAGAAGTCTGGTGTAATTCTGATAGGCCTGCCTTTATATGTTACTTGCTTTTTTTCCCTTACTGCTTTTAAAAATATTTCTTTGTTTAGTGCATTTAATGTTTTTATTATTATGTGACAGGAGTAATTTCTTTTCTGATCTAGTCTATTTGGAGTTCTGTACACTTTTTGTATGTTCATGAACATTTCTTTCTTTAGGTTAGGGAAGTTTTCCTCTATAGTTTTGTTAAAGATATTTACTGGCTCATTGCATTGGGAGTCTTCACTCTCTTCTATACCTATTATCCCTAGGTTTGGTCTTCTCATTACATCCTGGATTTCCTGGATGTTTTGGGTTAGGAGCTTTTTGCTTTTTGCATTTTCTTTTACTGTTGTGTCAATGTTTTCTATGGTGTCTTCTGCCCCTGAGATTCTCTCTTCTATCTCTTGTATTCTGTTGGTGATGCTTTCATCTATGACTCCTGATTTCTTTCCTAGGTTTTGTATCTCCAGGGTTTTCTCTCTTTCTGATTTCTTTATTGTTTCTATTTCCATTTTTAGATTCTGGATGGTTTTGCTCATTTCCTTCACCTGTTTGATTGTGTTTTCCTGTAGTTCTTTAAGGGATTTTTGTGTTTCCTCTTGAAGGGCTTCTAGCTGTTTACCTGTATTCTCCTGTATTTCTTTGAGGGTGCTATTTATGTCTTTCTTAAAGTCCTATATCATCATCATGATAAGTGATTTTATCTCTGAATCTTGCGTTTCCGGTGTGATGGTGTGTGCAGGACTGGCTATGGTGGGAGAATTGGGTTCTGATGAGGCCAAGTAACCTTGGTTTGTGTTGTTTATTTTCTTACGCTTGCCCCGGGGCATGTGGTTATCTCTAGGGCTACCTGCCCTTGATAATTCTGACTGGAGTCAATCCTTCCTGTGATCCTAGTTGTATCAGAACTCCTCAGACTCAGGCAGTCTCTGTGGCCCTGTGATTTTGGGATCCTGTGACCTTGGGCTTGTTAGAGCACCTGGGAGTGCAGCAGCTTCCTCTGGGTGTTGTGGGATTGGCTGCAGAGCTTGTACCCAAGGTCTGCTCAGGACTCCAGCCCAGAGAGACTGAAAGGAACCTGAGGCACTCTGCTGGTGGAGTTCCTGTGTGCCTGGTCCGGCAGGTCCCAGTTACTCCCAGTGTTGGGACAGATGTTGGGTCCCCCTCACCTCTGATCTTGAGAGTTTCAGAGCACCTAGGAGTGGAGCTTCCTCTGGGTGTTGTGGGACTGGCTGTAGAGCTTGTGCCCAAGGTCCACTTGGACCCAGAGAGACCGGAAGGAACCCGAGCCACTCTGCTGTTCTTGCCATAATTTTTTCAGTAATTAATTAACTTACATTGCATCCTAGCCAAAGCTTCTCTCCCTTGTCTCCTCCAAATACCTGCATCATACCTTCCCTTCCCCCATCTCACCCTCCCTTTCTCCTCAGAGAAGGAGAAAACTCCCATATATATCAACCTGCCTAGACCTATCAAGTTGTAGTAGGACTAAACACATCTTCTAATCCTAAGTCTAGACAACACAGCCCAGATAGGGAAAGGGAACCAAATGCAGGCAATAGAGTCAGAGATAGACCCTGTTCCAGTTGTTAGGAGACCAATATAAGGACAAAACTGCATATCTGTTACATGTGTGTAGGAGCCCTTGGTCTGTCCCATTTATGCTTTTTAGTTGCTGGTTCCTATGTCCCCACATTATGTAAGTTTCTTGTCTGCTCTGCCACAGGGCTTGGCCACTCACGAAAGCAGGATGCAGGAGTTTTGACCTTGCTTACCTAAGCACACAGTCACTGGACTGGTGTCAGGCTATAAGGAAGCCACAGGACACAGCTCCAGGGGTTGAAGAGCTGATTTGCAGAGTAGTTGTACCAGCTTGCAATCCCACCGCAATGAAGGAGTGTTCTACTTTCTCCACAATCTCTCCAGCATCTGCTGCCACCTCAGGGTGGATCTTAGCCATGCTGACTGGTGTGAGGTAGAATCTCAGGGTTGTTTTGATTTGCATTTCCCTGATGACTAAGGATGTTGAACATTTCTTTAGGTGCTTCTGAAGTATTGAGTACTCATCAGTTGAGAATTCTTTGTTTAGTTCTGTACCCCATTTTTAATAGGGTTATTTGGTTCTCTGGAGTCTGACTTCTTGAGTTCTTTGTATATAATGGATATTAGCCCTCTATCAGATATAGGATTGGTAAAGATCTTTCCCAATCTGTTGGTTGCTGTTTTGTCCTATAGACAGCTTCCTTTACCTTACAGAAGCTTTGTAATTTTATGAAGTCACATTTTTCAATTCTTGATCTTGCAGAATAAGCTATTGGTGTTCTCTTCAGGAAATTTTCCCTTGTGCCCATGTGCTACAGGCTCTTCTCCACTTTCTTTTCTATTAGTTTCAGTGTGTCAGTTGGACTTGAGCTTTGTACAAGGAGATAGGAAAGGATCGATTTGCATTCTTCTACATGCTAACCACCAGTTGAGCCAGCACCATTTGTTGAAAATGCTAGGGAGGTGGGGTGGGGGGTTCCCACTGGATGGTTTTAGCTCCTTTGTGAAAGATCAAGTGACCATAGGTGTGTGGGTTCATTTCTGGGTCTTCAATTTTGTTCCACTGATCTACCTGCCTGTCACTGTACCAATACCATGCAGTCTTTATCACAATTGCTCTATAGTACAGCTTAAGGTCAAGGATGGTGATTCCACCAGAGGTTCTTTTATTGTTAAGAATAGTTTTCACTATCCTAGTTTTTTTTTTTGTTGTTGTTTTTTTTTTTTTTTTTGTTATTCCAGATGAATTTGCAAATTGCTCTTTCCAATTCTGTGAAGAATTGAGTTGAAATTTTGATAGGGATTGCATTTAATCTGTAGATAGCTTTTGGCAAGATGGCCATTTTTACTATATTAATCCTGCCAATCCATAAACATGGGAGATCTTTCCATCTTCTGAGATCTTCAATTTCTTTCTTCAGAGACTTGAAGTTCTTGTCATACAGATCTTTCACTTGCTTGGTTAGAGTCACAACAACGTATTTTATATTATTTGTGACTATTATGAAGGGTGTTGTTTCCCTAATTACTTTCTCAGCCTGTTTATCCTTTGTGTAGGGGAAGGCCACTGATTTGCTTGAGTTAATTTTAAATCCAGCTACTTTGCTGAAGTTGTTTATCATAGAAGTTCTCTGATGGAATTTTTGGGGTCACTTAAGTATACTATGATATCATCTGCAAATAATGATATTTGACTTCTTCCTTTCCAATTTGTATCCCTTTGATTTCATTTTATTGTCTAATTTCTCTGGCTAGGACTTGAAGTACAATATTGAGTAGGTAGGGAGAGAGTGGGCAGTTTTGTCTAGCCCCTGATTTTAGTGGGATTGCTTCAAGTTTCTCTCCATTTAGTTTGATGTTGGCTACTGGTTTTCTGTATATTCCTTTTACTGTGTTTAAGTATAGGCCATGAATTCCTGATCTTTCCAAGACTTTCATCAAGAAGGGATGCTGGATTTTGTCAAATGCATTCTCTGCATCTAACGAGGTGATCATATGGTTTTTTTCTTTGAGTTTATTTATATAGTGAATTACATTGATGGATTTCCATATATTGAACCATCCCTGCATCCCTGGGATGAAGCCTACTTGATCATGATGGATGATTGTTTTGATATATTTGTGGATTCAGTTTGCAAGAATTTTTTTTAATTAGGTATTTTCTTTATATACATGTAAATTTCTATTTTCCCAGTTTTCCCTCTAAAAAACAATCAAACAAACAAAAACAATAAGAACAAACTCCTGTTGCCTCCCCCATCCCCATGCCTGCCACCTCACCCTCTCCCACTTATTGGCCCTGGCATTCCCCTACACTGGGGCACAGAACCTTCACAGGGCTGAGGACCTCTCCTCCTACTGATGATCAGCTTTGCAAACCTCTACTATACACATGCTGCCAAAACAATCAGTCCCACCCAGTATAGTCCTTGGTTGGTGGTTGGGTCCCTGGGAGCTCTGAAGATACTACTCAGTTCATATTGTTGTTCGTCCTAAGGGGCTGCAAACACTCCAGCTCCATAGATCCTTTCTCTAACTCCTTCATTGGGGATCGTGTACTCAGTTCAATGGATGGCTGTGAGCCTCTACATCTGTATTAGTCAGGTATTGTCAGAGCCTCTCAGGAGATAGCTATATTTAGGCTGGCTTGTCCTTCCTTCAGTCTCTGCTCCATAGTTAATCTCTGCAACTCCTTCCATGGGTATTTGATTCCCCCTTTAAAGAAGGAATGAAATGTCCACCTTTTGGTCTTTCTTCTTCTTAAGTTTAGTTTGCAAGAATTTTGTTGAGTATTTTTGCATCGATATTCATAAGGGAAATTGGTCAAATGTTTTCTTTCTTTGTTAGGTCTTTCTGTGGTTTAGGTATCAGAGTATTGTGGCTTCATAGAAAAAATTCAGTAGAGTACCTTCTGTTTCTATTTTGTGGAATAGTTTGAGGAGTATAGGTATTAGGTCTTCTTTGAAGGTCTGATAAAACTCTGCACTAAATCCATCTGTCCTGGGCTTTTTTGGCTTGGGAGACTATTAGTGAGGATTTCCATTTCTTTAGTGGATATGGGACTCTTTAGATCATTTATCTGATCTTGATTTAACTTTGGTACCTGGTATCTGTCTAGAAAATTGTCCATTTCATCCAAGTTTTCCAGTTTTGTTGAGTATAGGGTTTTGTAGTAGGATCTCATTATTTTCTTGTATCTCCTCAGGTTCTGTTGTTATGTCTCTCTTTCCATTTCTGATTTTGTTAATTAGAATACTGTCTTTGTGCCATCTAGTTATTCTGGCTAAGGGTTCATCTATTTCGTTGATTTTCTCAAAGAATCAGCCCCTGGTTTGGTTGATTCTTTGTATAGTTCTTTTTATTTCCATTTTGTTGATTTCAGCCTGAGTTTAATTATTTCCTGCCATTGTCTCCTCTTGGATGAATTTGCTTCTTTTTGTTCTAGAGCTTTCAAGTGTGCTATCAAATTGCTGGTGTATGCTCTCTCCAGTTTCTTTTATGAGACACTTAAAGCTATGAGTTTTCCTCTTAGGACTGCTTTCATTGTAACACATAAATTTGGGTATGTTATGCCTTCACTTTCATTAAACTTAAAAAAGTCTTTAATTTCTTCCTTTATTTCTTCCTTGACCAAGTTATCATTGAGTAGAGTGCTGTTAAGCATCCACATGTATGTGGGTTTTCTATTGTTTAAGTAGTTATTGAGGAGCAGCCTTATCCGTGGTGATCTGATAGGATGCAAGAAATTATTTCAATCTTCTTCTATCTCTTGAGGCCTGATTTGTGACCCATTATGTGGTTAATTTTGGAGAAGGTACCATAAGGTCCTGAGAAGAAGTTATATCCTTTTGTTTTAGAATAAAAAGTTCTATAGATATCTGTGAAATACGTTTGTTTTATAAATTCTCTTAGTCTCACTATGTATTTGTTTAGTTTCTGTTTCCATGATCTGTTCATTGCAGAGAATGGGGTGTTGAAATCTCCCACTATTATTGTGTGTGGTACAATGTGTGCTTTGAGCTTTAGTAAAGTTTCTTTTATGAGTGTAGATGCCTTTTGATTTGGAGCATAGAGGTTCAGAGTTGAGAGTTCATCTTAGTAGATCTTACCTTTGATGAATATGAAGTGCGCCTCCTTATCTTTTTTGATCACTCTATGTTGAAAGTCAGTTTTATTTGATATTAGAATGACTACTCCTGCTTGTTTCTTGGGACCATTTGCTTGGAAAATTCTTTTTCAGCCTTTTATTCTGAGGTAGTGTCTGTCTTTGTCATTGAGGTGGGTTTCCTGTATGCAACAAAATGTTGGGTCCTGTTTACATACCAAGTCTGATAGCCTATGTCTTTTTATTGGATAATTGAGTCTATTGATTGATAAATACATATTAAGGAAAAGTAATTGTTGCTTCCTGTTATTTTTGTTCTTAGAGTTGGAATTCTGTTCATGGGGCTATGTTTGTTTAGTTTTGATGAAAGATTACTTTCTTGTTTTTTCAGGGGTGTTGTTTCCCTCCTTGTGTTGGAGTTTTCCATTTATTATCCTTTGAAGGGCTGGATTTGTAGAAAGATATTGTGTAAATTTAATTTTGTCATGGAATACATTGGTTTCTCTATCTATGATGATTGAGAGTTTTGCTGAGTGTAGTAGCCTGGGCTGGCATTTGTGTTCTCTTGGGGTTGGTATGAGATGAGTCCAGGATCTTCTGGCTTTCATAAACTCTGGTGAGAAGTCTGGTGTAATTCTGATAGGTCTGCCTTTATATAATACTTGACCATTTTCCCTCACTGCTTTTAATAGTCTTTCTTTGTTTTGTGCATTTGGTGTTTTGATCATCATGTGGCAGAAGGAATTCCTTGAATGGTCCAAACTATTTGGAGTTCTATAGGCTACTTGTATGTTCATGGGCATCTCTTTTTTTAGGTTAGGGAAGTTTTCTTCTATAATTTTGTTGAAGATATTTACTGGCCCTTTGAGTTGGAAGTCTTCACTCTCTTCTCTACCTATGATCCTTAGGTTTGGTCTTCTCCCTGTGCCCTGGATTTCCTGGATGTTTTTGGTTAGGATCTATTTTCATTTTGCATTTTCTTTGACTGTTGTACCAATGTTTTCTACAATATCTTTTCCCCCTGAGATTCTCTCTTCTATCTCTTGTATTCTGTTGGTGATCTTGTATTCTATGGGTCCTGACTTCTTTCCTACGTTTTCTAGTTCCAGGGTTGTCTCTCTTTGTGATTTCTTAATTGTTTCTACTTCCGTTTTTAGGTCTTGGATGGTTTTGTTCAATTCCTTCACCTGTTTGTTTGTGCTTTCCTATAATTCTTTAAGGGATTTTTGTGTTTCCTCTTTAAGGGCTTGTACCTTTTTACCTGTGTTCTCCTGTATTTCTTTAAGGGAGTTATTTATCTCCTTCTTAAATTCCTCCATCACCATCATGAGACATAATTTTAGATCCAAATCTTGCTTTTTCAGTGTTTTGGGGTATCTAGGACTTGCTGTGGTAGGAGTACTAGGTTTTGATTATGCCAAGTAGTCTTGGTTTCCATTGGTAAGATTCTTGCATTTACCTTTTGCCATCTGTTGAGCTCTGGTATTAGATGTTCTTGCTGTCTCTGACTGGAACTTGTTCCTCCTGTGGGTCTGTAAGCCTGTGATAGCACTTCTGGGAGGTCAGCTCTCCTCTGGTAAGACCCGTACACAGAGGGTTGTGGATAAGCTGTCCCTCCTGAGTCCTGGGGTCAGAGCACACCCTGGAGACAAGCTCTCTCCTCTTGCAGGGGAAAAGGTGCAGAGAGGGTTGCATATCAGCCATCCCTCCTACTTGTAGATGAAGGTAGAAAGGATACTGTTCCAGCTCCCCTGCCACTTCTGTGGCCTGAGCCCCCTGGCTGGTCTTGCCTTACAAAGTCACTGGAAAGAAAATGGCAATCTCACCTCAGTACCAGGGTCAAAGCACTCCCTGGAGACAAGCTCTCAGCTTTCAGGAAAGGTGCAGAGAGGACTGTGGATCCACCATCCCTCCTAGCTGTAGACAGAGGTAGAAAGGATTCTGTCCCAGCTGCCCTGACACTTCTGTGGCCTCTCCTATTTTTCATTAAGAGATTTATCTGTTTCCTCTTTAAGGGCTTCTACTTGTTTATCTGTGTATTCCTGTATTTCTTTAAGTAAGCTATTTATGTCCATCTTATATTCCTCTATCATATTCATAAGATGGGATTTTAGATCTGAATCTTGCTTTTCAGGTGTATAAGGGGATCCAGGGTTTCATGTGGTGGGAGGACTGGGTTCTAAGGTTATCAAGTAGCATTGGTTTCTGTTGCTTATGTTCTTGCACTTGCCTTTTGCCATCTGGTTATCTCTAGTGCTACCTACCCTTGGTGTCTCTGACTGAAGCCTGTCCCTCCTGTGATACTGGTTGTGTCAGAACTCCTTGGAGTCTAGCTGTCTCTGTGATCCTGTGATTCTGGGATCCACTGATCCTGAGATCCTGGGTGTGTAAGAGCTCCTGGGAGTCAAGCTGCCTCTGGGATCATAAAATCCTGGTGTGACCAAGCTCCTGAGATCCTGTTGTGTCAGAGATGGTGGGAGTCAAGCTTGCTCTGGGTGTTTCAGGAGAGGAGGAACCAGAGCCCTGGGTCTGCACCAGGCACAGATGCAAGCCAGAAGGAACCTGTGCCTCTGCCTGGGCAGGGGTTCATTTTTCCCTGGTTCCTCTGAGGGGGTCCCAGTTACACTGGGTGTTGAGAAAAAATGTTGTGGCCTCAACTGTGATCTTCAATATGTCCAACCTCCAGTGATCCTGGGTGTGTCCAAACTCCTGAGAGTTGAACTTCCTCTGTGATCCCGTGATCCTGAGTGTGTCAGAGCACCTGTTATCCTGGGCATTTCAGGGCACCTGGGAGTCAGATTCTCTCTGGGTGTTGTAGGAGTGGGTGCAAACCCAGTGTACCAGGTCTGCTCTGGGTACAGGTTCAAACTGGAAGGAACCAGTACCTCTGGCTGGGCGGGGGTCCCTGTGTCCCTGGATCCTGGGGGGCACAGTTACTCTGGATGCTGGGGCAGATGTTGTGGCCTCACCTGTGATCCTGGGCATTTCAGAGCACCTGGGAGTCAGGCTCCCTCTAGGAGTTGTAGAAGTGGGTGCAAAGGCAGCACCCCAGGGCTGCTCAGGGAACAGAGTCAAATTGGAATGAACCAGTACCTCTGACTGGGTGGAGATTCCTATGACCCTGGATCCAGTTACTCAGGGTGTTGGGGCAGATGTTGTGGTTTCACCTGTGATCCTGGGTATGTTAGAGCATCTGGGAGTCAAGCTTCCTCTGAGTGTTGTAGGTGTTGAAAGTCTATTTTATTGTCTATTAGAATAGCTACTCCACCTTCATTCCTGGGTCTGTTTGCTTGGAAGACCTTTTCCCAGCCCTTTTACTCTGATATAATGTTCATTTTTGCTGCTGAGATGTGTGTGTTTTGTATGCAGCAGAATGGTAGATCCTATTTTCACATCCATTCTTTTACTATGTGTCTTTTTACTGTGGAATTGAATTCATAGATATTCAGAGATATTAATGACCACTGATTGTTAATTCTCTTTATTTTGATATTGGTAGTAATAATATGTGTTTGTCCTTCCTTTACTTTTTCTGATGTGGAGTTATTGACTGCCTGTTTTTTCCTTGCGTGTAGCTAAACACCTTTAGTTGGAAATTTCATTCTGGTATGCTCTGTAGGGGTAATTTGTGAGTGGATATCATTTAAATTTAGTTTTGTCATGTAATATCTTGTTATCTTCATCTATAGTTTTTTAGAGACTACAAGAAACCTGTCCAGGCCCATCTGGGTTTTAGAGTCTCTTTTGAAAAGTCAGGTATAATTCTGATAGGTGCCTTCCTATGTTACTTGGGCTTTTTCCTTGCCCCTTTTAATATTCTCCCTTTGTTCTACATATTTAGTGTTCTGATTATTATGTGGTAGAAGGATTTCCTTTTTTGGTCCAATCTAAATGATATTCTTGTTTGTTTACAGACATCTCTTTCTTTAGGTTGGGAGAAGTTTCTTCTACACTTTTGTTAAAAATGTTTTCTGGGACTTGAAGCTAGGAATCTTCTCCCTTTTCTATTCCTATTATTCTTAGAACTGGTCTTTTCATAGTTTCCCAGATTTCCCAGATGTTTTATATCAGGAATATTTTAGGTTTAACATTTTCTTTTACTGATGTATGGATTTCTTCTATTGTATCTTCTAAGCCTGAGATTCTCTTCTTTCATCTCTTACATTCTGTTGATAATGCCTGTTTCTGTAGTTCCTATTCGTTTTCCTCAGTTTTCCATCTCCAGGATTCCCTAAGTTTATGTTTTCTTTATTGTATCTATTTCCATTTTCATATCTTAAACAGTTTTATTCATTTCATTTTCTTTACCTGTTTGCATTCTCTGGTATTTCTTTAAGGAATACTTCATATACTCTTCAAAGGATTCCTTCATCTTCATAAGATTGGTTTAAGGTCATTTTCTTGTGCTTTAGCTGTGTTAGCATATCCAGGGCTTTCTGTAGTAGGATAGCTGGGCTATAGTGGTGCCATATTGCCCTGACTATTATTGCCTGTGTACTTTTTCTACCCTATAGAATACAGCAGGCCACCAGAATACAGGCAGTTTGGGACCAGGAAATAATGCAGAAGACAAGGTGCAGTTTACAGCTGTTGGGTGTGCTTTAAAGGTGCTTGACAGGTAGGAGACTGGGGGAGGGGTCTAACCTGGATGTCTCTGGTTCCTACAGGCCTCCAGAAATGCAAGCAGAGCCTTGGGCCCTAATATGGAGCCTAGAAGGCTGTGGTGAGACAATGATAAAGCAGTTGTAATTTGCATCTCTCCAATGGCTCAGGAGAGCCAACATCTTTACAAATATTTATTAACCACCATATCTTCTTTTGAGACCTATTTACAGAGGTTATTAGCACATTACTTGATTGAGGATTGGGTGATAAGAATTTCATTTTTGCAGTTCCATATGTATTTTACACATTGATCAGTATAAAATTTTTTCCAACTCTGTAGTTTGCACCTTCACTGTACTAGTGATATACTATGCTGTATAGAATTTTTAAAATTTTTATGTAATTCCATTTGTCAGTCCTTGTAGTTATGTCTTATGTTGTCAGAGACCTTTTCAGGAAAAAAAAATGCCTATGCCCTTATTTAGGTTCATTTTCCTGAATCTTTCTCTAGAAGTTTCAGAATTGCAGGCCTTCTATCACTGTTCATATATATCATAAGCCTATTTCTAACAAAAAGAGAAAAGGATCTAATTTCATTTGTCCATATTTGAGGGTCAAAGTTTGTGCAATACAATTTATTTAACAATCTTATTTTCCAGTGTCTTTTTGATACTTTTGTGAAAAATACTAAGTCCTTAGTTCTGTGGGATTTTTTTAGGCCAGCTATTGTATTCTGTTTTTCTGCATTTTTGATCTTCTGTCAAAACTGTGCTATCTATCAGTGTGGCTCTGAAGTATCACTTAATCGTATTGTGCTATTTCCAGCATTATTATTTCTGCTCAGGGTGGCTTTGGCTATTTAGAATCTTTTAATTTTCCACTTATTTTAGACTTTTTTGTCTTTTATGAAGAGTGTCAACAGAATTTCTACAATTTGAATAGTGATTGTTACAAATCTGCAGATTAGTTTCAGAACTATAGCCATTTTTACAACAGTCATTTATGAGCATAGATCCTTCCATCTTGTAGTATCTTTTTCAATATTTTCCTTTAGTATACTGAAGTTTTTACTGTAAAGATCTCACCTCCTTGATTAGATTTATCCCTATGCAAATTACCTTTTGAAGCTATTGTGGATATTTTCTTAACTTCTTTCTAGACAAGTTCTTTATTTGTATATAGCACAGAAACTGACTTTGTTTTGTTGAAAATTCAACTTGACTTGTTGAATAAGTTGAAACTATAAAATCCATAATGCTGCATCTTGTGGTTTTGCTTTTTATTTTTCAGCTTGGTTGGATTACTGCTACTTCCTTTTTTCCCACCTCATTAGTAATGCCAATTTTATAATTTAATATGTTGGATATGATGCATTGCTTTCTAGCTCTCATTTGTCCAACTATTTCTATTGTGAAATACATATTTTTGTGTCCTTGTACATAAAACTTTTTTCTTTCTTTTGTATATTATTTCTTCATGCGTGTTCTGAAATGCTACTTTATTTATTATTAATTATCTTGTTTGACATCATCTTGTAATGTTCTTATATTTTCCATCACCTTTTAGAGATAACTTTCATAAGTATAATAACCATAATTGGAAGTTCTTTATTCTCAGTACTTGAAATATATGGCAGTTATTTATTTTCTTTTTCTTTTATTTTAAAACAAAACAAATCTACTCTTTATTCAATACATAACAAATGTTCATTAAAAAACTTTAACTAAAATTTAACAACATCAGTTGGATATGGTGGCACTTGTCTTTAATCCCAGCACTCAAGAGCTGAGGTAGATGGATATCCTAGTTCCAGATCAGTCAGTGCTATAGAGAGAATTCCTTTCTCACATCCTCCCATATATACATTCTTCTCTCCTTTGTTAAACACCTCCAATATGTACTCTCTTTCAAATTCATGGCCTTTTACAATTCTTTAATCCTTTTTTACAGTTCAGTCTTCATCCCCCTCCTGGTC
>JADRCD010160321.1:0-11704 GCA_019843815.1 Montemys delectorum | reverse complement strand
GGTATTGGTACAGTGACAGGCAGGTAGATCAATGGAACAGAATTGAAAACCCAGAAATGAACCCACACAGCTATGGTCACTTGATCTTTGACAAAGGAGCTAAAACCATACAGTGGAAAAAAGACAGCATTTTCAACAGATGGTGCTGGCTCAACTGGTGGTTAACATGTAGAAAAATGCAAATCAATCCATTCCTATCTCCTTGTAGAAAGCTCAAGTCCAAGTGGATCAGGGACCTCCATATCAAACCAGGTACATTGAAACTAGTAGAAAAGAAAGTGGGGAAGAACCTCGAGCAAATAGGCACAGGGGAAAATTTCCTGAAGAGAATGCCAATAGCTTCTGCTCTAAGATCAAGAATTGACAAATGGGACCTCATAAAGTTGCAAAGTTTCTGTAAGGCAAAAGACACTGTCAATAGGACAAAACAGCAACCAACAAATTGGGTAAAGATCTTTACCAATCCTATATCTGATAGAGGGCTAATATCCAATGTATACAAAGAACTCAAGAAGTTAGACTCCAGAGAAGCAAATAACCCGATTAAAAAACGGGGTACGGAGCTAAACAAAGAATTCTCAACTGATGAATACCAAATGTCTGAGAAGCACCTAAAGAAATGTTCAACATCCTTAGTCATCAGGGAAATGAAAATCAAAACAACTCTGAGATTCCACCTCACACCAGTCAGATTGGCTAGGATAAAAGACTCAGGTGACAGCAGATGCTGGAGAGGTTGTGGAGAAAGAGGAACACTCCTTCATTGCTGGTGGGATTGCAAACTGGTACAACCATTCTGGAAATTAGTTTGGTGGTTCCTCCGGAAATTGGACATAGTTTACTGGAGGAACCAGCTATGCCACTCCTAGGCATATACCCAGAAGATGCTCCAACATGTAATAAGGACACATACTCCACCATGTTCATAGCGGCCTTATTTATAATAGCCAGAAACTGGAAACAACCCAGATGTCCCTCAACTGAGGAATGGATACAGAAACTGTGGTACATCTACACAATGGAGTACTACTCAGTTATTAAAAACAATGAATTTATGAAATTCTTAGGGAAATGGATGGATCTGGAGAATATCATCCTGAGTGAGGTAACCCAATCACAAAAGAACACACATGGTATGCACTCTTTGATAAGTGGTTATTAGCCCAGAAGTTTGGAATACAGGAAGAACAACGCACAAACCACAAGAAACTTTAGAAGAAGGAAGACTAAAAGGTGGACATTTCACTCCTTCTTAAAAGGGGGAACAAAATACCCACAGAAGGAGTTGCAGAGACTAACTATAGAGCAGAGACTGAAGGAAGGACAAGCCAGCCTAATATAGCTATATCCTGAGAGGCTCTGACAGTACCTGACTAACACAGATGTAGAGGTTCACAACCATCCATTGAACTAAGTACAGGGTTCCCAATGAAGGAGTTAGAGAAGGGACCAAAGGAGCTGACGGGTTTGCAGTCCCTTAGGACAAACAACAATATGAACTAACTAGTACCCTCAGAGCTCCCAGGGACTCAACCACCAACCAAGGACTATACATGGTGGGACTGATTGTTCTGGCAGCATGTGTATAGTAGAGGAGTGCAAAGTTGAGCATCAATGGGAGGAGAAGCCCTTGGCCCTGTGAAGGTTCTGTGCCCCAGTGTAGGGGAATGCCAGGGCCAATAAGTGGGAGAAGGTGGGGATGGGGTGGCAGGCATGGGGATAGGGGAGACAACAGGGGTTTGTTCTGGTTGTTTTTGTTTGTTTGTTTGTTTGTTTGTTGGAGGGAAAACTGGGAAAGGAGAAATCACATGGCATATAAATAAAATCTAATAAAATATCTAATTTAAAAAAAAACTTGCATTCTAGTGCCTGGCTGTAAAGATCAGAGGACAATTTTCTGAAGTCCTGCCTTCTCCTTCCATCTCAGTGAGGGAGGGTCCCCTTTGTCTCTACAGCACTGTGCACTCCAAGATACCAGGCACTTGAGCTTTTAGATAATTCTCCTAACTTCACCTTCCATATTACTAGAAGCATGCTGGCATTGCAGATGTTAACCACTTCAGCTGGCTTTTTCCATAGGATCCTAGGGATGCAACTTAGATAATCAGGCTCCCGTAGCAAGTCCTTTCACCTACAAACTAATTTTACTGATCCTCTTTGGTCCATTTTTAAATGTAGCTTACCTTTTCCTTATTGAAATTATATTCCTTCATTTCAGTATGAGACTCTTATCTATTCATACACATTACATGTTGCTGATACCATCTCACAATTACTTCTTTGCTTCTCCACCATTCAGTGCTATGATTCCTGGTAAATAGAATTGGAAACATACCCTACATGCCCTCCTGCCCTTCCTGGTGGACTTTTTAAACCTGTTCTCTCTATAATTGATACTCATAGTGCATTAGTGTTTTCTCTGCATCTAGAGTCTTCTGCCTGTTGAATTACAGTAAATGTTAATTGATTTTTAACTTTTTAATTACACAAATTGAAATAGATTCCTTTTTATATAAACAACACTAACGTGTTCTTTAATATTCTCTTTCTCATTTCCGTGCATATATTTTCATTCATCTGCATATGTGACATGTATTATTTATTTTAAAATGTTATTCAAGTTGTTCTATGAAATTTATTTCACTGGAGTTTTGAACTGAGCATTTATTTCTTCAAACATATTGGTTTTTTTGTTTTGTTTTGTTTTAAAACTCTTTTCTTACATTGAACTACCTTCTGGCTTTCTTAAAAATCCCTTCTGTCTGGGCTCAGTGACTCTGTCCCATTTATAGCTTCATCTCCCCCACATCCTCAGGATTCTAGTCTATCCAGGTATGAACATATCAGCTCAGTGCTTCTATCTCCTGTTGTTTCCTGGTGGATTCAGTCATCAATGCTGAATACTAAGATGACGAGCTTTAACCATGGCCATGTAGCTCTTCTCTCTGATGCTTTTCCAGACGTGTATGCTCTTCCTGATGCACAACCAATACTTGGGCAGCAGGATGATTACAGTGGCACTAATTATCAATAAAACAATCAGGTGGTGGTGGTGGTGATCATAACGATGGTGAAAAATGGTTAGACTTTTCTTATTTATGAGACACCACTAGGTGCTGCATTCATTTCCCTATGTTCAAATAGTGAGTCTGGGGCCAGTTTTCTCTTAGGATATGATGAATTTTTGTTGTTGTTCCTTTCTTCATAAATAGCCAATTCTTGATCACAATACTCAATCCCAGACCCATGGCCTAGAAGGTATGTGACAACTTAGTCTACTTCTGTGCATTTCATTCTTTATATTATCGTTTATTGGATCCTATTGTTTGTAGAAAGCATGTATGAACCCCAACATGGCACTCACATCTTGTGGCAACCAATGGTTATCGAATTGGATTTATCCACTCAACAGGAAGGAAATAATACTTTGTACTGGAAACATAGCAAGCTTCTGAAGGCTTGTGATGGACCTTGGAAAATAATCTAGTTCAGCCACATGGTTAGACCAATCCTTACTACATTCTAAGTCTTATCCTTCTACCCATGGGCAAGTGTAGCTGCCACTCCTTATAAGAGAAACCTATCTTGCCAAGATTAAAGGAGCATCCTGGCTTGAGTTGAAGCCTTTAAAAAGCTGTAACATTCTCAGTAGGCTAGGATCCTTACTTATTTAAGGATTGCAAAGAAAAGAGTAATTTTAAATCAGAAAGAAGAGATGAAAACCTCAAAATTTCCAATTTGAAACTTACTCTGTTAGATCTTCTAGGGTTTCTAGGTGATTTTACCCTAGTGTATTCTCCATGAATCAAAGCAAATTCTAAGGATGTAGGAGGTGGGGGTAGGGGGAAATAAGCTCAGTTCTTGCTGTGCAAACATGAGGACCTGAGTTTGATCCCCTGCACTCACATAAAAATCTGGGTATATGCTATACACCTGCAGTCCCAGATCTAAGAAGACAAGAGACAGAGGGATACCTGACCACCTGCCTAATAAAAGCAGACTACCTCAAGTCTTAGTGACCAGGCAGGTGGAGCTCAGAAAAGGTACCCAATGTTGATCTCTGGCCTCCATACATATGCTACATATATAATCATATACATACACATGCATATGCACGGCACAAATATAAGTATCCATAGACATGTTCACTTGCATGTGTGCATGTGCGCACACACACACACACACACACACACACACACACATCTAGCTGGGCACATACAAATGCATATCCACTAGTTCTGCCATTGTGTACTGTAGTAGAACAGGTTATGGTATTATAAAACACAAGTTCAGATACCACAGTCACAGGTTGATCCTGAGATTCTAAATGGTAACTGCAAAAGGAGCAAAGATGGGTCAGGTGCCTATGCTACAGTCTTGAAGGTTTCCTGTTACAGTCTCCCCTGCCATCCTATTCTAGAGAGTCTTAGCACGATTTTGAAAACAGAGTTAGGCCAGTGTTTATCTTGTCTTTAAAAGGAGCCATCAGCCTTGTGGTGTGGTGCTGTTGTCAAGCCTCTACCTAAAGGATTCTACAGAAAGACTGAATCTTCCTGGAGCTCTGCCCTCCCAGTTTCCTTCCTCCCTTCCTCTCTTCCGTTTAAGCTTTAGGAAAACTCTTCTCTTCTCTCTCTAAAGGCTGTGTGCTCAGGACATAATTGTTCTAATGGCATTCCCAAGGTCCCCTGCTCAAGGCCATAGAAATCACGGAACCCTTTGGACCTCTAGCCAGTAATTCATGGTACTTAGTCAAACTCCTTTCCCTCCAGCACCTCCCTTCCCCCCCCCCAACTCCAGTCTGCCCTCCTCCCACCCCTCCTCTTGTCCTCTTGCTCTCAGACTCTGCGTTCTTCTCACACCAGTCTGAGGCAGCTTGATCACCTGCCAACTGGTATTGATTTTTGCTTCCCAATCTCCAGGCTGGATGGAAGGAAAAGATTAAAAACAGTTTGTCAGTTTGAAGTTGAATAAGAATTCGGCACAAGGGACATCTCAGAAATGTGAGGAAGTGGCGGGGGAGGCAGGGGTATGGGCAGTCAAGGCCAAGGAAAGTCCTCAGGGAGTTTAACCCTTCAGTATAACAGGCCCTACTTTTTTTTTTAATAGAATTGTGCTGTAATCGTACACACTCCCCTTTTCCTGTGTCTCACAGACTCAGACACTCTTGTGATTTTTCTCTCAGCCAGCAGCATCCACAGAAGTTTAACAGGGACTCTTCCAGGTCCTGGGACACTTCCCCTCCTTAACTTACTGATGCTTGCAACCACATTAGGTTCGTGGGCGAAGTTCCAGCTTCTTCCTGCAGTGTCTCCTGGTCCTCAGGAGAAGGCAGTGTCTTGTGTCTCTTTAGGTCTCTGTGCTCCGTGGTTGTGAGGGTCCCTAGTCCTGTGCTTCTGAGCTTTACCGACAGCCTCTGTCAGAATCCATCTTGCAGGTCAGATACTGTCCTTGTCAAGATAGACTGGGAAGACTGAAAAAAAAGAAAAAAGAAAAAAAAATGAGCCTCACCAGCTCACAAAAGATCCCTTGGTTGTTTTGTCTGCTGTAGAGATGAAAATTTATTTACAAGCATCTGTAGAAAGCCTGACTGGCCAGAGCGTAGAAAGTCAGCCTGTGAAGGAGTCAAATCTGGGGCACTAACATTTTACTCAGAGAAAGACAGGTTTCTAGCCTCCTTGAGTGCAGGATCATGTTGACAGGGTTTCCCTTTTGCCTCAATATTCTTGGCTATGCAGAACAAATACAGAGCCCAAAAAAAAAAAAAAAAAAAAAAAAAAAAAAAAAAAAAAAAAAAAAAAACCTGGATATTTCTCCATGAAAAATCAGGATGTATCCTGGGCATGGTGACACACACCATTAATCCCAGCACTCAGGAAGGAGAGGCAGGTAGATCTCTGAGTCTGAGGATACCTTGGTCTTCATAGAGAGTTCCAGGTCAGCTAGAGCTATATAGTGAGATCCTGAACCTCCCAAAAATAAAATAAAATAAAATAAAATAAAATAAAATAAAATAAAATAAAATAGAAAAAGTCATAATTTCATGGATTTTGTTAATATACAAAAGAAAATATTCCACTCAGAAGATACAATACCCTCTTCCCTCTCAGTCATTTCGGTGCTTATGGGTTGTGCAGCACGTAGCATAAGCAGAGAGGCTGCCTTCCTGAACCCATATCTAAAGCGTGGACTATTCTAGTTGACCTCCTTCTGCTGCACAATATGAACTGCCACAGGGTATTAGCTGAATCTCACTTAGTTCGGGTAAGCCACTGGCGTGTTCTGTCAGTGGGATTTTCATCTGGCCAGCAAAGGTAAGTGGGTAATCATTGCAACTGGCTGGGCATTAGGAGTCCTAGTCCCTCTCCTGCTAATACTGCAGCTGGGTGAGTAAATGGGCAAACATCTTTGGTTCTTCTCTCTATTCTTGGTGCTTCCTCTTCATCCTCCCACCTTTTGCATCACATAGGCTGTCCCACATCTTCTTCTCTTCCACCAGATTCCTTGATATGTGGCCCCTTGCTTATCTTTGGAGCATACTTGCCCTATTCTCAATCCTGAGTGTTTCTGGGAGAGTGCATTCTTCAAATTGCTGCTGTAGCTGTGTGGTTTCTCCATACTTCTCAAACCTGGCCCTTACTCTGCTTTTCTGTTTGGATTGTGTCTTTATTACTTCTATAATGAACTGCATATTCGTTGGCAAAAAGGATAGGATTAAAATCTCATTTGGAAAAAAAAATGTCATTTGGCCCTGGAAATAACTGCTACATAAAAACGATCAGAAAACATTCCTCCCAGTAGGTAGATAAACGGATGCCAGGATACTATATCTATTCCAACCCCAAAAAGCCATCCATCCTTCTTCTAAATGTATTTGTGTAGGACAGCAGTTTCCTGTTACATTGTAATAAATTGCCACAAGTATGGTACCTTAACAAAATATATTCATTTACAGTTCTGGAAACCAGAAGCTAAAAATTTGTTTACTGGACTAAACTCTGCCTGTCAGATGGTTCTGGTTCCCACTTCAGGCAGTAGAGCAGCAGCTCTTATCTTGCCTCGTCTAGCTTCTGGAAGTCGCTTTGATTCTTGGTTTTCTGCCAGGGTCACTGTTACCTATTGTTTCTGTCATCACATCTCCAACACCTGTTGACCTTCTCATCTACAACAACTATCCTGGGAACATTCAGATAATTCGGGGTAATTTTCTAACCTCCATAACTTCACCTATAAATAACTTCTGGAGAGCTCCTTCTCCTATGTCAAGTCACAAACCTCGCATGCTTTAAGGACTAGGACATTAACACTTAACATATTACTCAGCCTTTTTATTCACATAGTATAAAGATATACCCATTACCTATAAAAAATATTGAGCTAGGCTTGTTACTCCAGCAATCAGAAGGCAGAGACAAAGGGTTGTCACAAATAGATGATGGGTTAGTCAACGTAGAAAATTCTAAGTTGGCTAGAACTACATGCCAAAACTTGCCTCAAAAACTTTTAAGAGGGTAGGGGTGCAGTACACACTAGTGTAAAAAGCTAAAAGAGAGTTGTGGAGCAAGAGGGATTAACTGGAGTTAGGCAAGGATAAAGCAGGTAGAAGAGGGATACTGGAAAGACTATACAACACGAAAAACTTTTTAAAGTACTATGGAAACCCAGTACTGTAAAAGCTTCCTAAATATCTGTATACACACATACATAAAAATAGTTAAAATGGAATTATCCTGCAGTAGGGCAATGCCCTTGTTACACACCAAAGAATAATGTCAAAAATATCCAATGCCAGGAATGTGTTTTTTTCTTTATGATTTATTGGCCAGTGAGGTCCCAAAGATACTCATAGATTATAGGTGATGGCCAATGTTCTTGGTTATTCTCCATAACATGACATAATATAACATGACAGTGAGGTCCTGTTGCTGACAGTATCATAGACTTGAGTCATAGAACATGGAGAAATCAAACTTGAACTGACTTGGAAGCTTCATCCTTCTAGCTAGTTTTCACAATGCTAGAAGGGATTACACTTCCCACCAGAGAGGAAGGTAATCAACAGTCTTGCCCCACTGTGAGCTTTGTAAGTGACAACAGTTATTGGCCTCAGAAGACCTTGACCACTAGGACAACAGTAGAACAAACATCTTAGAAGCTATCAGCCACTTTCTGGTTGGATTTATGGTTTTCCCCACAAAATGAAACCCATATCTGGTATCATTATTCACCCAAGACACTGTGGCTAAATAGACTGTAGACTTTAGGAAAGAACCAACTACTATCATACCAAGTCAACATATTATTTGAGAAACTCCTGAAACCATACAATTATACTCACAGTCTAAGAGACCTCTCAATCTTCAATACACAAGCTTCCTTTTGCAATAGATGACAATCAATAATGGGCACCCACAGTTTCCCAAAGTCTGTAGAATAAGAGACTACAGAATGTTTAGCCCTTGATGGAACATATATACCACACTACCATCCAGAGGCTCAGGGACCAGAGTAGAAGATGAGCATAAAGAGTGTAAGAGCCAATGACTGTAGATAACTACAATGAAGAGTGTCTCTGGACAGAGCAGGACAGCTGTATCTATGAATGTGGTTGTAGCAGCATGGACTAAACCTTTGCAAGCCCAAGCCAGACCAAATCCTAAAATGAGAGGCAAGTCACTCAAAGTTCTACCACTAGGTGAGAGTCTATTGACAATCTTAGCTACTGGAAGAGAAAAGGTTAATTTTCTCTAAGAATTTAGCACCATCTCCCGCACCCCTAACATCATACTCCAGTAGATAAGCATATATCCAAGTATATTTGAGTAACACAAGTTGGCCTTGATAGGGAAAACAGATTCGAAGTTGGACATGTAGGGACATGAGGATGAGTCTCACAAGAGGTGTAGGAGGGGATGGATATGATAAAAACACATGCTGGAAATTCTCAAGTACCAATAAATACATGTATGAGAAAATTTAAAGATACAAATATTACAAAATAATTAACAACCATACTTACCACACAAGACATATTTATAAAACAAGGGTACTAGAAATTTAGAATATAGAGTTCCTTGTTGCTATTTTTCCTCTTGGGTCCACTTGGTTCAAATTTGAAATAGGGGAAGCTAGCAAGCTGCTCACACTGACACTATTCTTATCTCCACTCACTTCAATAGAACTTTGGAACACAACTCCACTTGCATAGCTACTGAACACCTCTCTCTACCTCTACACTGCTCTGCTATCTTTACAATATATTTATTTCCATACTAAACTTCTTGTTCTTAGAGTTAGTTCCATGGCACAATGTCCTCCTTATAGAGCAATCATCTTCTACCTCATCTGTTTCATTCTGCTTCTTCATCAGAGCCCAGCTTAGGTGAGTGACATCAAGCAATGAAACTTTCTTAACATCTTCAACAAGTCTCCTGTCATTCCCCAAGCATGCTCACACTCTGTGTGGGCTTTTCCTGTTTCCCCATCATCTCACATCTCCTGTCACACTGAGGGTTTCTCAGTTGTTTTCATGAACAGACTAGAACTATAAGACAATTTTGAGTTTAATCTAGCTCTTTTTCATATCAATCATTTTCATAAAAACGCTTGATTCACAGTAAGTAAACCACTGATATTAATAAATTTCTTGATATTAATACACAGTATTGGTGTAATCCCCAAAACACAATCCAATATTATGAAGGCTTGGAAGTTCATGCAATATACCTTCCTTAGAATCTGAGCAATGAGAATGTCCTGATCCCTACAAACAATCTTCTATGATTATATTAGGTCGATTTTAGAGATTGAATCAGTAGGAATTTCCTCCATTACCTTACTGCAGTTACCCATTATAATGCATTATTTTCAAATATGCCTATGCATAATAATTTGTATGTATGCACACATGTTCCTGGTTTTTGGTGTGCGTGTGTGTGTGTGTGTGTGTGTGTGTGTGTGTGTGTGTGTGTGTGTGTTATGTGTACTTCTTGATTTCTTGCGTATCCTCAGGGAACCTCACAGAAGAGGAGACAGAGAGTAACAGCCAGAGGACACCAAGAAAACAAGGCCCTCTAAATCAACAAGATGGAAGCTCATCTGAAGTAACAGAGACTGAGGTAGCATGCACATTGCCTCCACAGGTCGGTACCAAGTCCTGTGCATATATGTATGGCTTATAGTTTAACGTTTTTATGGGGCTCCTGAGTGTGTGAATGAGGGTTTCTGATCCTTGCACCTTCTCTTTGGCTCTTTAACTTCTCTTTGTTCAATTTTTCCAATCCCAAGGGGCTTTTTGCTTGTTTGTTTGATCTTATTATATTTTATTTTATTACTATTCCTTAGAGCCCTGGGAGGTTTTTTGTAATGAGAGACAGAACAGGAGTGGATCCCATGGGTGAGAGTTGGGGAGAAGTGGATCCCATGGGTGGGAGTTGGGGAGGAGTGGATCCCATGGGTGGGAGCTGGAGAGGAGTAGATCACGTGGGTGGGGGTTGGGGAGGAGTGGATCACATGGGTGGGGGTTGAGGAGGAGTGCTTAGTGGAGTAGAAGAAGAGGAAATGATAAACAGGCTTCATTATGGGAGGAAAAAATACATTTTCAATAAAAGAAAAATATTACATTTTAGGAGATGAAGAAAATATTTTAATAGTTTTATTGCCATATATTGTTATATTCTTTTATTTTATTATACTTAACATCTTATTATTCCTATTTCATGAATCAAACTTTATCATAAATGTATATGCATATGAAAAGCAATACAAAGAATTGAAACTATGTAGCATTGTAAGCATCCACTGGTGAGTGTAAAATGTATCCCATGTGGATAATGAAAGATGGCTGAATCTGAAATGCATTATCTGTGAAGCCATGCGTTGTTCATGTGCTTTCTGAGTTTAGTTTCTTTATACAACAAATGGGTTACTAATGACCTATAAGCATGCGAATAATCAAGTATAGTCAGTTATTTAAAATCATCTTATCACATGTAAAATGACACAGAGAACACTTCTCATTAAGACATATATGTCCATTCAGTTCCTTAACTGAATATCACTGACCATCCACAATGAGCTTGGAAGAGTTCTAGGATCTTGAGGTGCATGACTAAATGCAATCAGAGTCCCTGCTGTGAAGCTTTCAGTTGGTGATGAGGAAATAAACAAAAACAAAAATAAATAAATAAAAAATGATGAATTTGAATTGAAGTCAAGAAAACCAGTTGTGTTGCTAATAGATCAAGAAATGTGGAACATTTTAACCTAATGTGAGGGTTGGGAATGGGCATGATAGTCTTAAAACACAACAAACCAACAACAAAAATTAGGGAACTCCAATGTAGAAAACAGATCTCTATTGCATAGAAAGGAGAACAGATATCCAGCTAGTAAAAGCTGTTGTATGCATCGCTTTTCAGATGAAAGCTTTTGTCAATTTCAGAAGAGTTAACACTGAGTGATGCTGCAGACACTCATAAATGAACTCTGAGCCTGACCAAGCCAGAAGTAGACACTGACCTCATAGTTTTCCGTTAAGAAATATGAAAGTTACACTTGATTGAGAGAAACCTGATAAAGACACGTCTCAGGGCTGACATCTAGCTATCCTTGAGATAGAATTAAGATGGTGTTGAATTCTTTTTTTTTTTTTTTAATTTTTTTATTAGATATTTTCTTTATTTACATGTCATATGATATCTCCTTT
>JADRCD010160319.1:0-10698 GCA_019843815.1 Montemys delectorum | reverse complement strand
AACCAACCAACCAACCAACCAACCAACCAACCAGAAAACCCAAATAAACAACTGAAAACCAAGTGGAAACAAAACCAACCAACCAGCTGAATAAAACCAAAACATGTCATGTTAGGCCTGGATTTTGCTGCACTTTGCAAAGTTCTGTATGTTTGATTAAACATAGATTTTTAAAAAAAAGCCTGATAAGATTAAACTTAAGCAATCCTGAAGTTTATAGATTTGTTCTTGCCTTATCTTTGTCTTTGCTGGAGTGTGTGTTGAGATCTACATTTGCATGTCATTTGTGGCCGGCTTAAATACTGAAGAGCTACAAAATTTAAATATATTCAAAGTGAAGAAAGGTAAGAAAAAACGGGAATGGGGACAGGGACTGAAAAATCTATTTAATAAAATTTGAGAGAAAAAAGTGATCTTGTTCAGAAATCTATAGCCTGAGTATAAAGCATGTCTTTTTCTTTTCTTTCTTTTTTCTCCAGGATCTGTTCTCCCAGTGGTAGGGTAGAAACCATGTAATAAAAAATGCCAACAACTCACCTTCCTTAGAAACTTTTCCCAAAGAGCAGGAAAACAGTATCTAATCATGTTCTGGCTGATTGGACATACCACTACATGACCTTGAACCTGAAGTTTCTGACTCACAAAGGAGACAGTGGACATTCATTCAGCAGAAAAGAGAGTATCCGGAGCAATCAGCCTCTGTGCTTATGGTTGGTTCACTCAGTGTTTGAAGCAGTGATTGTGTGCTTCAGTTCAGACATGTGAATATCACTAGACTGATTCTTTTCAACCTCCCTGCTATCAGGATTTGCCATTACTATTTTCTAGTTGGAGACTTTATGTTTGTCTTCCTAAACAAGTTTAAACCTCCTTAACTGTCCCCTTATGTCCTCAAGTACATTTTCACATACATATGACTATTGAGTGATTTGCATGTAAATGAGGAAATCACAGGAACATTTCTTAATTTCAGCAGGAAATGCTAGATTAAGATATATGAGTCATGATGATAAAAGGATACTTTAAAGTATTCTCTTGGTCAAGATGCAAATACTTATGGATAAATGTAGAGAGAAAGGATCTTCTAGTGTTTGCTTTTGACTTATAAGGGAAGATTTTGACTCCTGTCCTGAACAGAGAGAAGCTTTGAACTGTCCATCGAGGAAAAGGAGCTGGTAGAGGATCAGCCAAGACAGTCACATAGTTTAGGAGGATCAGCTGACATGGATGGCTATTTAAACCAAAGCCAAAGCTGTTTTCCTGAGTTTCAAGGTTCAAAGTGTAAGCTTATAGAAAACAGAATTAATAGTTAATTTGTGTTTGGAATTACTGTATACATTTAATTTAAGAGCAATCTTAGAAAAAGAAAAAAAAAAAACTAAAAATGTGTGACTACATGCTCCAGTTCTGAAAATACAGAATGGAAGAGGTTGCATACGAAGGCACAATGTGAAAAATTAGCTATAAAGATATTTGAATAGGATAAAGAAACTTGCTCGGGTATAAGAAATCTTACAGTTATATGACAATATATCAATTTTTTAATTCATTAAAACTTAGAGGAATTCTGGAAAATAACAGGATACGAAGATTTGATTAGCTGTAATCAGTGGAGAGGGATCTGCTCTAAACCTTATTAGAGGTCTGGATTCCTGTCTGAAGTTGGAAAGAATTTTCCTTACAGGAGAAAAGATGAATATGTTTTAGCAGTTATATCTACTGACCAATAATACCTTAGTAGTATAGATTCCTTAAGAACAGAGGAGCCTCTCTCCATCTTTGTGAGCTTTACCAGGGGTTCTATATAAGATAAGGCTACCAGAAGGTAACCTGAGCCAGAAGCTTCATAGTTAGTTTCTAGCATTCTAAAATAAAATAATTTAAAATAAAATAAGGAAAAAAAAAAAGAGCAGGAGTTAGAAGAGCTGGGGCAGATTTTTTTAAAGGAAAAGTTTGAAAGAGCTCCAGAGAGTTAGAGAATCCATGGAAGGAATACTAGTATTTCATTGTTGGTGGGACTTTTTGTATCTCATGGCTGAAAATGGATACAGAATGCCGTAATCACTATTGAGACTTTGTTTGTTTGTTTATTTTGGTTTTTTTTTGTACATCATTTGTGGAGCCAGTAAAAATATCCACGTTTCTCCTGTAGCCCAACCAGAAATTTAATTATTTGTCCATTTACTGAACGGAATTACCTATGCTCTGCGACTAGCTCATGATCTACTGTGTGTTCTTATCTTCATGCCTCAAGGGAGCCATCTCCTGTCTCTTTAACAGAGTGCTTTAGAAACTATGGTTGCAGTGGGAAATGTGCTCAGAGGAACACAAATAGGTCAGCAACAAAACTACTGTAGAAAAACAATATAAACATATCTATGTAGCCTTCATTCCTACCCCAACAGTTCAATTGAGATGTTTCTAGACCAGTTTGCAAAACACTGCAAGACACTCAGGACTTAGTTCCTTCACAAAACATTCTCCATTTTCCTGGAGCTGGACAAACCCTCAATAGTGTGATCCTGAATCATGTAAACATGTTGGAAAGCATTTGAATGTCTGTACTTTTAAAAGATGTTCTTCAGTTGTGCTGGTACTATTCCATATTGATTATATCTCTTTACAATTAAAAACCAGTTCATTTTCTTCTTTTGACAAGATGGTTCCTAAGACTTTGGATGTATAAAGAGTACAAAGGCCGAACATTTGGCTTTGAGTTGACCCTTCTTTGTGAGATACCAGTGTTCCTCCTCATTCTCATCTTGGGCCCCTGTGGCCTCCTCTGCCTCAGTCATTCAACCACATCTTGCTTCATTTTCTTCTGAAAATGAATGGTATTTCTTCTGAATACCATTGACGACTGAGAACAGTCTTCTTTTCCTTATTCTTCTGGTCAATATGTGTATCACATTGACATCCTCTATCAATATTTCTCTAGGAAGCTTCAGCTCCATTGCTATTTTTTTTTTACTAGTGTATTATCAATCAAAGATGTAAAGGTTTTGTTTCCTTTGCTGTGAATTTCATAATGTCAGGATGCTCCTTAGCTTTGCATTCTATAGACTAACATGATAATTCATGTGCTTTTGAGTGCATAGTTGTTTAACTCCAAGGACCTAATTTGGGAATGCACTGTGTTCCATGGGAGAGTGGGTATCTGGCATTGCTACTTCTGAGTGTCCATGGCAGAGCTCATTGCTTTACTCTCTTGTTCACTGTTGGTTATTTTGGTAAATCCAGTTTGCTTATATTTTCCTCATGTACAACTGCATCCCCCGTTCTATTTTTACTCAATTTGCACTTAAGCCAAATTTCCTCCTTTCTCTGTTCCTAGCAACAGCAACAGACTCTGGCTAATTTAGTCAAAAAATAAAAGTAGCTGTTGAAAGGTGTTGTAGAGCTCACAGATGCAACTGGAAGTCTGGAATTTAGAAAACAGTCAGGAGCAAGGGGAGGCTAGGCAGCTAGAAGCACAGCCAAAACCCTGGGGAACATCGACATTTAAATGGCAGATGGAAGAAAGGAGTCCAGGAAGAAAACACAAGAAGCCACACAGAGGCATAGAGAGAGGCATGATAGTCTCAGAAATGGTGGCAGCAAGAGACCAAAGCATCTTAGAAAGAGAATTCGGAGCAGTGATGACGAAGAGATGGCCCTATGACCATTATACTGGGAGATCTCTGGCTTGGTCTTAAATATGGGAGAGCATCTTCAGTCATATTGTGAAGATGGAAAGCAGTTTGAGTAGGGAGCAAAGACAGTAGGCTGGGCAGGCTGAACTTTAGCGGATCTGGGGCTAAAATTTTTAGAATTAAGAGTGTGTGAACAGAGAGAACTGACATGAGAGAGATTTTCTTATGAATTTATCTTGAGAGACTTGAGTGCTTTTATAAACCGGGAGAAAGGGGAGAATTAGAGAGAAGGGATGGTTGACTTAAATGTATTTGAGAGGGGCAGGAAGGATGGATGTCATACTTGTCAGTGGAAGGGATACTATACCTTCTGAAGGGATACAGTGGAAGCAGGGATGAGTGGGTAACTGATGTGAATCCACAGCCAGTGTGTAGTTTTATGACTGTAAACCAGGAGAAATCATGTTTTGTACTCTGGATTTTTTTCAATGGAACTGTAAAAGAAAGTGGTCCATTGAGAATTAAGTTGTTCTATGAAGGGTCCCTTGGTTGAAAGTTTTTGATTGGTTGGCCTTCTGACCTGTAGTCACCTGTTAAGCTGTGATAGTTATCCCAGTTCACACTGTAAAACATTTAAAGAAAGCTATCCGAATGTTCTTCATTCAATCCCTTAACTCATCTAATCCGCATCCTACAAACTTGTTCTTCCTCCAATAGGTAGGAAACTTAAAGAAAATACAGATGTTAACTCTCACCCGGGAGTCTATAGATGGTTCTTGATCAGTACTTGTTTAATTTTCTTTTAGCTATTAGTTTTTTGAAACTGGCCTTCATATAGTTCAGGCTAAACTTGAGCTCTTTTTTTTTTTTTTTTTTTTTTTTTTTTTTACATTTTGCTATAGCATGTTTTTTTCTCTCTTAATAAATATTTTATTAACCTTTTAATTTTTTTTATTTTTATTGATTTTGTTTATTTACCCTACAAATGTTTCTGATTTCCTCTCTGAAAACCTCCTATCCCACCCTCCCCACCCTATGTCCACGAGGGGCTTCCCCATCCACCCACCCACTCCTGCCCACCACTCTAGCATTCCCCTGTGCCGAGGCATCAAACCTTCACAGGACCAAGGATTTCCCATCTCTTTGATGCCAAACAAGGCCATCCTTCGCTACATATACAGCTGGAGCCATGGGTCCCTCCATGTATACTCTTTGCTTGGTATTTAGTGCCTGGAAGTCTGGGGGTCTGGCTGGTGGATTCTGTTGTTCTTTCTATGGGGATGCAAACCCGTTTAGCTCCTTCAGTCCTTCCCCTAATTCCTCCATTGGGGTCCCCCTGCTCAGTCAGACTATTGGCTATAAGCATCTGCATCTGTATCTGTAAGACCCTGGCAGAGACTCTCAGGAGACATCCATATCAGGCTCTACTGTCAGCAAGCACTTCTTGGCATCAGCAATAGTATCTGGGTTTGGTGTTTGTATATGGGATGGATCCCCGTGTGGGACAATCTCTGGATGGCCTTTCCTTCAGTCTCTGCTCCTCTCTTTGTCCCTGTATTTCCTTGAGAGAGGATAAATTCTGGGTTAAAATTTTGAGAAGGGTGGGTGGCCCTATCCCTCAACTAGGGGCTGTGTCTAAGCACTGGATATGGTCTCTATAGGTTCTCTCTCTCCTTTGTTGGGTATTTCAGATAATGTCATCCCTGGTGGGTCCTGAGAGCCTCTTGCTTTCCTGCAGTCTGAGACTTTCTGTTGACTACTCCCAGTTTTCCATCTCCCATTGCTACACACAGCTCTTTTCAATTTCCTGACTCAATGTACATCCCACCTATCTCCTCCCACACCTGACCCTGCCTCACCTTTTTTCCTCACACCCTCATATCTTCCACACAAGTCCTGCCCATACTCTACATCCATGATTATTTTGTTCCTACTACTAAGTAGGACTGAGGCATCCACACTTTGGTCTTTCTTCTTTTTGACCCTCATATGGTCTGTAAGTTGTATCCTATTATTCACTTATCAGTGAGTACATACCATGTGTATTCTTTTGTGACTGTTTTACCTCACTAAGTATGATGTATTCTAGTTCTATCCATTTGCCTGTTAATTTCATGAAGCCACTGTTTTTAATAGCTGAGTAGTACTCCATTATGTAAATGCACCACATTTTCTTATCCATTCCTCTGTTGAGGGACATCTGGATTGATCCTAGCTTCTGGCTATTATAAACAAGGCTGCTATAAACATGGTGGACCATGTGTCTTCACTATATGTTTGAGTTTCTTTTGGGTATAAACCCAAGAGTGAAATGTCTTGGAAAGAACAGGAATTCAAAACCCATTCCTAAACATAGTAAAAACAATATCCAGCAAACCAGTAGCCAACATAAAACTAAATGGAGAGAAACTTGAAGCAATTCCACTAAAATTAGAGATTAGACAAGGCTGCCCACTCTCTCCCTATCTATTGAATATAGTACTTGAAGTTCTAGCCAGAGCAATTAGAAAATAGAAGGAGGTCAAAGGGATACAAATTGGAAAGGAAGAAGTCAAATTATCACTATTTTCTGATGATATGATAGTATACTTAAGTGACCCTCAAAATTCTACCTGAGAACTCTTTCAGCTGATAATCAACTTCAGCAAAGTAACTGGATATAAAATTATCACAAATAAATCAGTGGCCTTCCTCTACTCAAAAGATAAACAGGCTGGGAAAGAAATTAGGGAAACAACACCCTTCACAATAGTCACAAATAATCTAAAATATCTTGGTGTGACTCGAACCAAGCAAGTGAAAGATCTGTTCAACAAAAACTTCAAGACTCTGACGAAAGAAATCGAAGAAGACCTCGGAAGCTGGAAAGATCTCCCATGCTCATAGATTGGCAGGATTAACATAGTAAAAATGCTACAGCATTTTTAATCAGCTCCCTAAAGCAAAAATCAAACAAAAAAACAACCAATCAACCAACCAAACAAGCAATAGTTCTCCTGTCATTATATTTAAAGTGCTGGAATTGACAGTCATATGACACCATTTCTAGTAATTTATTGATTTAAAATTTTGATCTCTTTAATTTACACATTGGATTTTTGAAATGTAATGTTTTGCTTTAAGTGGCCATATAATTGATATATTTACAATACTAGGGAAACTAGAGATAGAAAATAATGGTGTGCTTTTTATAATGCCCCAACTGAAATGTTTACATGAATTCAACATAATGTGTTCTTCAGTTTTCTGTAAAACACTGATATTTCTCTGTACTTTTTTGAGGAAGGTTACATTGCAAATATCAATATGTCTGTCTAATAGTATAGGAATTTAAAAACTGAAAAAAAATCTAGCGTGCAGTAGAGTAAGAACCAAACTTTTTTTTTTCCCTATGGATTAACAGCTAAGATGGTGCAAATTTGTTAGAGAAAAAACAAGGGGCCTAACATCTTCACAGCTCCTTGGGTTGGCAGGGGAAGGCTCAATTCTCTAAATGGCCACTCTATTCCAATGACTCACCAAAGCAGGAGAGGGCAGGGCATGACTCTGGCTTCTGATCCAGCTCAGGTATGGCCACAAACTCCCTGCCTTGCCATTTCGAGTATCATAAAATCAGAAAAAGGTTGTGGTCCATGGACTCATGTGGGCTGTCCATTGTGACTCAACACCTCTAGGTTAGAATTAGACCTAATTTATGGATCCAGAGAACTGGAGAGGAAAGAGACTTGGGTTGCTGTAATGCTGCATCGGACCATTAGTACTCTCTTTGGATTTGGATCAGGGCTATAAGACAGAATGTTTTCTTCATCTTTACTTATTTTAAGCCTTCTGCAAAAGGAACTTTGCAACTACAGAGACAGAAGTAGAAGAATTCCAAGAGTCACAGTGAGCTCTTCATTGGCTTTGAAACCCTGGTCTTACATGTCTTTCATTGTATTACTTTCCACTTAAATATGAAAGACCAGAATGGCACTGTTCAGCAGGTAGGTCTAGTAGTATTGCTCTTCATATTTAGCAGATAAATGTGTGTGTGTGTGTGTGTGTGTGTGTGTGTGTTTGTGTGTATGTGTGTGTGTGTATACATAGAGAGAGAGAGAGAGAGAGAGAGAGATAGATTTTGAATATTTCAAGGATAGTACATAATTTCATAGTATTAGTAAATAATTAGGATCATGACACAAATCTAATGTTAGAGCTCATCCCGTTTTTGCTTGCTGACTCCCATGGATGGCTTTGGATAAGAAGAGTAGTAAAAAGTAGGTGCAAAGCACCTTAAATGTTAGCTGGACATTTTCACTAAAAATCTCCCTTCCAGGTCCTTTATCTTCCTGGGGTATTTAGTGCCAGGTAGAGGGAAAGAATGAGCCTGGCAGGCTGAGGGACAGTGCATCACTGAATGTGACTTTTGTAGGATCTTGCTGATTACCCTGTGGGTGACAATCTATCATTGACTCTTTGCTCACCCTGCAGTCCATTTTGTCATACCTATAGCATTTTCCACAGAGGTGATTGTCAGATCCTTATGGCTTTGGAATTGTCCCCACTGGAGCTCAAAGTAATGTACTATAAGTACAGAAAAGGAATGAGAAGTGACAAGACTGAAGTTTTTGAAAGCAACAAAAGGCTCTTCACCTCTGCTATCTTTTCTTTTCTTTTCTTTTTTTCTTTTTTTTTAAATGGAACTGTTAATTACTTGCCAAACATCTGAATATAACAGCTGCTCTCTTGAGTATAAAAAAGGTGTGATGACGTGATGCACCTATATCCTTGTTGTTGTTTTTAAATAACTCCTTAAATAGTTAACTTATTAATATGCTTATATAATGAAGAGTCTAAGACTTAGCTAATTCATATCCTGAAACCTGTTGAGGAGCCTTCATGATGCTCAGGCTAGTGAGATTACAACACCATGCTTTAAATCTAGAACAGCACATGTTGCTACTCTGAGTACAATGCACAAGATATTGGAGCTCAATATCTTTTTGTTTGTTTGTTTGTTTTGCTTTTTCGAGACAGGGTTTCTCTGTATAGCCCTGGCTATCCTGTAACTCACTCTGTAGATCAGGCTGGCTCAATATCTCTGTTTCCTCCCCTAAAAATGGTTCATTATAAAAGTAGCCTTTTTGGTGAGCTAACTCACATGGGCCATGTGGGTTGATGCTGTCCCAGAAGCACTCCTATATTGAGATGCCATAGTACAGTATTATACTACATAAGATGTTATTCTTTAGAAATGAATTTGTTTAACAAAAGGGAGCCATAGACATTGTCTTTCCTGGTAGGAGAGATCTGGAAGACCTTCCTGATGGGAAAGAGTTGTATCGTCCCCAAATTTATCATTTTTCTTTTAGTTTGAATTTCCTTCTGGAGTTTTGAGACTTTCCTTAATTGAATGCTAATATTCTACTTGGGTTAGGGGCCAATTCCTTGGTAATGGTATTCTAAGTGTATAGAACAGTAACAAGGTGGCTGTGCTAGTACTGTAAATTCCAAGAGGCAAGGGTTTTGCTTTAAGTAGATGTAACTAGAAACTTCTGGGAAAAGGTATTGAATGACCTTCTGTCATCTGTATCCATGCTCATCAATGTGAAGGTCACTATACACTCTTCCTATTGTAATACAGCAACATGGCTGCTCTGGCTAGGGATCATAGCTGAAGACTATCTAGGTCTTTGTGATTTGGCTGGAATGACACACCTATAATCATAAAAAATGAAGGTAACGTTAGTTTGTAGAAGGAAGCAGCCATGTTTGAAAGCCAAGTCTAATTGAGAGACAGACAATTAGAAAAAGATGTGACATAGTAAGTCAGAAATAAGATATGTCCAACTCTTATGAAAACAGCACAGAAAGAGATATGACTTTGAAGAGCAGGGCAGAAAGATATACAGAGAAATATAGAGATGGAGATAAAGATATAGATAGATAGACAGGCAAGCAATTTTACTGGGACTGTTTTACAGACATAGACTTCAAAGAGAATTAGGCAGACACAGAAGAAGACAGAGTGAGCCAGAGAATGAGGAGCCGGAAGATTAGAACAGATTGCCAGAGTTAGTTTGAGGCCAAGCAGAGCAATTCAATCAGAAGCCTAGAAGAGCCAGTTTGAATCATTCAACTTGAATGATTGTACAGAGGCTAGAAGCTTCCAGGCCTAGATCTGAGGATAGTTAGAACAGAGAAAGAAATCTGAGGAGATAAAAGTTACAGTCGCAGCCTATTGCACATCATAAATGCAGCTAGTCTGAGTCAAGATATGACATTTCAAATACATGGTGTAAAATGTAAAATGTCTTATAATTTTACATAGTGATATGTGCAAAGTATAACATTAGGGAATTTAATATGCTAAATAAAATATATAGCTGAAAATGAATCCAACTATATCTCTGTTAGATTTGGTGTTCAGAAAAATTTGACTCACATATATAATGATTCATTTCTCTGACTCATGTAACCTCTCTGCTGTACAGCACTGATATACATAACTTGATTTAGAAAACTGTAGTTTACATTCCTGCTCTGCTGGCCTCTTTTCTTCACCATTCTTCTTTCCTTTCAAGATGAGATGGCCTAAGAAGTAATAGCTATCAGAAAACCACAGCTCAGACTCCTATCTGGTCAAAACAAAGAACATGTCAAAGAGAGCTGTCTGCTCTTTAGAACCAATGATAGACATATCAGGTTTCTTTCTAAGTATTCAGTGCTGTTTCTTTACTGTGGTAATGATTAGCAAAATTACCACATACATTATAACTCAACAAAGCAGCTCAAATGCTTACAGAATAGTGAATGATAACGAAATATATTCATATAGTGACAGTCTGTCCCTTTACACTACTAAGTGTATTTCATGTTCTAGGGACATCAGAAATATACCCCATTTTATTTAATTATCTTAATATGTACTCTGTGTGTGTGTGTGTGTGTGTGTGTGTGTGCGTGCGTGTAAGTCATAAGATAAGTTTGTATTTCAGGCCAAGGAAAGAGATTTAGACATACTATGGTGTACTCCTAAAGGTTTATAGGCCGGACTTAACAAGAGTTGTCCTAAATAAAGGCATAT
>JADRCD010160318.1:0-25898 GCA_019843815.1 Montemys delectorum | reverse complement strand
CTAATACAGATGTAGAGGCTCACAGCCATTCATTGAACTGAGTACACGGTCCCCAATGAAGGAGTTAGAGAAAGGTTCTATGGAGCTGAAGGGTTTGCAGCCCCTTAGGACGAACAACAATTACTAACTAGTACCCTCAGAGCTCCCAGGGACCCAACCACCAATCAAGGACTATACAGGGTGGGACTGAATGTTCTGGCAGCATGTGTATAGTAGAGGATTGCAAATTCGATCATCAATAGGAGGAAAGGACCTCGGCCTTGTGAAGGTTTTGTGCCTCAGTGTAGGGGAATGCCAGGGCCAATAAGTGGGAGAGGGTGGGGTGGTAGGCATAGGGAAGGGGGGAGGCAAAAGGGGTTTGTTCTTGTTGTTTTTGTTTGTTTGTTTGTTTTTTGGAGGGGAACCTGGGAAAGGGAAAATTTACATGTAAATAAAGAAAATATCTAATTAAAAAAAAAACCTTCAAAAAATATATCTTTTCATATAAGGTCATCATTGGTATCATACAATTGTAAAAATACATAATTATAGTTCCACAAGTAAGCAGAATAAAAAAGCTCGATAAGAAACAAAACTAAGTAACCTAACTCAACAAGTTAACATATAGTTTATTTAAGTAATCAAGTAACTGCTTTTAGTACAGCCAGGCATCAACTGGTATAGTTAAGTCTCAATCTGGCTATGCATTAAGTAGAAGTTTGTCAAAAGAACTTCTTAAATATATAACAGAAGCACATAAACCAGTACTTAGGTAGGCTAAAAGCATCTATTAACTTGTAAGAGATGTTTCCCCTTAGAAGCTGTGGGCTCAATGTGTTTGTTACCATTTGAAAAAGTGACCAGAAAGGTCATGAGTCATTGAGTCATTCTATAAACTCAAACCCGGTATCTGTCTCTTCTATTCTAGTACACACAAGACTAGAATATAAGCAAACAGAATATTTCATAGGGAAAACAGCAGTAGAAAAGTAATGAGTATATAAATTTGGTAAGAGGCACGTCTTTATGTTTAAAAATACCTAGAGTATAGAAGCGGGGGTGGGGGGTGGGGGGTGGGGGGGCTGTTAGTGTATAGCTGAGTCTTAGTGGATTTTTGTGTGTGTGTGTTTGTTTTTCTGTTTTTCCAAGACAGGCCTTGGCTTTGTAGTGCTCTTCAAGTAGATGAATCGGGTTTTGAAGTTATGGCAGCCTTTCTGCCTGAGTGGTGAGATTATAAAATATGCACCACCATGTGGGGCCTTAAAGTATTTGCCTATATACGAGAGGCCTTTGGTTTAATCCTCAGCATTAGAAAAACAAAACAAAACAAAAACCCAAAAAAAACAGCTACTAGGTATGGTGTTTACTGCCCAAAATCCAATAAACAGTAGACAGAAAAGATTTTAAAGCATTAGACCATTAGGCAAGTAAGTCATCATGTGTATATGAGACATCAGACACACACAGTAAACAAATGAACAGAAAGAAACTCATACAGGTTTTAGTTTAAAATTTTACCTAGCTGGGTAGTAGTAGCACACACCTTGAATCTCAGAGGTTGGAAAGCAGAGGTAGGCAGACCTTGTGAGTTTGAGGCCAGCCTGGTCTACAGAGTGAGCTCCAGAGAAGCCAGGGTTATACAGAGAAACTCTGTTTTGAAAAACAAAGTTACCTATCTATGTCTACAGTGGCTGGAAGGAGAATGCCCATCATAGGCTTGAGCATTTGACACTTGGGTCTTCAGGCTTGTGGAGCTGTTTCAGAGCTGAGGAGGTGTGCCCTTATTGGAGGAAACATGTCACTAGGGGCAAGCTTTGAGAGCACATAGCCTTGCCCCATTTCTACTTGACCTCAGCTTCCCGCTCCTTCTGGCCATGGTTAGTTACCAAGATGGACTTCTGGGTCCCTAAGCCAAATAAGTTCTGTAAGTTGCTTTTGGTTGTGCTCTTTTACCACAGCAGCAGACAAGTAAATACTCCACTGTCCACTTTAGAATATAATTGGGGGAATGAGAGGGGACATAGAAAGCTAGGTGTGCACAAAGGCTTGTGATGGCTGTTCTATTTTCTTGTACACAGAGCAGCAATCAATATGAATTTATAAATGGAGTTCTCTGAGCATACACCCAGGAGTGGAAGAGCCGGGTCATAAGGTAGTTTTATTTTCAGTTTATTGAAGAGCCTCCAAACTGACTTCAATACTGTATTAATTTGTACTATGCTAGCAGTGAATAGGGCTTCTTTCACATTCTCTCCAATATTTCTTGTCAGATTTCTTGATGATGGACTTGTTTGCAATGATAGTTTTAATTTGTCTTTCCTCATAACTAGGGAATTTGAGCACTTTTGAATAGGTATTAGCCAGCCGTTTGTATTTTTTTTTTAAATTGCTCATTTCATTAGCCCTCTTATTGACTGACAGCTTTGTTTCCTTAGTGTTTAATTCAAAGTGAATTTCTAACAGACTCCTGTGGAAGAATGGAGCAGCTCATCAACACAGTGATGACCCAGCCTGAAGTCAACCAAATAAAACAAAAGAAATCTTAGAATTAAGAAGAGGATCAACCAAAGACAACATAAGAAATAATTTATAAGTCAAAAATACTGTTCTACTTCCTTGACAAAAAAAAAAATGGATCGGGAAAATCAAAGTCAAGTCCTTTAAGGAGGTCAGAGGAGAGCACTCCTTTTTCCATCCTTTTACTATTTCTTTTTGTCAGCTGCTTAAGATCAAATTCAAGGTGCCAGAGGGCAGTGGGCAGCACCAGCAGATGTCAAAAGCTCCATTTATGGCTACTGATGAAGAACGGAAACAGCAGCCGCTCACAGCAGAAAGGTTCCACCTAAGAGAAGAAGTTCTGCCTCCCAACCCTGTCTCAAATGCAAAAGATGCGTTGAGAAGCCAGCAAGCAGTTTCCAAATAGTGAGTCTTGGATAGCACAAACATTTTAGTGCTACATGGTAGAAATTCAATCATCTGCAGCCAATGGAAAGCTTTTCTATTACTCAAATCTAATCAAATTTCATGCCATTCATAAGTAAAAACATTTTTTCCTGTATAAACTTATCTCCACAGGAAGAGAGAAAAGCATAACTGGTCAAGTGAAATAGCCAGAGGAATATCAGTAGCCTTATGAAATAATTACTCATTTCTGGACAGACAGTGGATAGTGTCTGCAAATTTCATGTCATGGACAGCTACTATTTCCAAGAAATTCTGACCTAAAGAGGGCTTAGTTAGCCAAGTCTTAATTTGTCTAGAATGTTAGAAAAATCATTTCCTTAGAATCATTTCCTGGGCTGGAGAAATGGCTCATTGGGTAAGAGCACTGACTGCTCTTCCGAAGGTCCTGAGTTCAAATCCCAGCAACCACATGGTGGCTCACAACCACCCATAATGAGATCTGACACCCTCTTCTGGTGCTGTCTGAAGACAGCTACAGTGTACTTACATATAATAAATAAATAAATAAATAAATAAATAATTTTTTTTGAAAAGGAATCATTTCCTTTTAACTTATAGCTTACTATTGCTTTTCTCTAACTCCTAGCCTTTGATTGTTAAGATCCAATAATAACAGCAATAATTAACAATCAAGTGATATTTTAAAGATTTTGAATGTATTATTTCCCTTAAAACCTCCTAATACCAGGTCCTATTTCTGATTTTATAGATTGGACACAGGAAACTGCCAAAAAAAAAAAAAAAAAAAAGTTAAGCCCACTTTAGAGTCTAGTTGGGGCTCAGAGTTCTGTGGCCTGAATTAGTTTCTTCCATTAGGTGAGTCCTAAGAACAATGCTTTAAAATATAATTATTTTCAACTGGAAGGAAGAAGGAAGGGAAGGAAGAAGCGGGGGGGGGGGGGGGGGGAGAAGGGAGGAAGGAAGTAGAGAAAGGAGAAGGGGAAGCAAACGGCACTCTGAATACAGAGCATTGGTTACTGTTTACATCTTAAGTGTTCCCCAAAGCCTCATGTGTTGAGAGAATGTATCCAGCTGCTGGTGCCATTAGGAGACACTGAACATTTAGGTAGGGGTTCTGAAAGGAAGTGAGGCCATTAGAGGTGTGCCCTTGAAGGAGGTTCTAGACCTTGAAGCCTCCTCTCTTTACATTCTGGCAGCGAGTAATAGGACCACCTTTTCTCTGCCAAGTCTTCTCCACAATGTCTTGTCAGGAGCCTAGAGGAACTAAACCAAGGATCAAGGACAGAGGCTGCTGAAATCTCTGAACCCATGAGCCAAAATAAACCTCTCCTTTAAACTCTCAAGGATTTCACAGCTGTAATTGGAGCTGACCAGTGTGGCAGCGTTTTATTCTGTATCTGTGTGTGTGTGTGTGTGTGTGTGTGTGTGTGTGTGTGTGTGTGAGAGAGAGAGAGAGAGAGAGAGAGAGAGAGAGAGAGAGACATGCTATATAACAAACAATGGGGTCAGAATTAAAAAAAATAACATCGCAATACTGGAAATCACTGACCGTAATTAATATGCCATGCTGTCTCCACACAAGCAGGAAAAGATCCAAGATCATTCTGTTATCAGACTGATACACAATTTAATCCTTTCTTCTACACTCTGACATACTAATAATAACTTCTAAACTAAAATGTTATGAATATGCACAATTAGATAATCTTCATTTCTATAATGGGAACATGTTTCCAAACTGTATACTGGTAGTATCCCAGGGAACACACAAGTCACTGCAGAATATTTTAAATATTGGGTGAAACACAGTAATAGATCAGATGGTGTACAAATTACCCACTCAGTGTAGGATTATGCTACATTATTCTATCTTTGTCACGTTTTTCATGGCTGCTGTACGTTTGGGCTGCTATAATAAAAACATAAACTATGGTTGCTAAAAATGTGGCATAATGCTTGCCCAGCATTCCTGAGACCCTAGGTTTAATCTCTAGGATCATAGCCCCAGAATAACGAAATAAAAGCTCCAGAAATTTCATAAGTAACAAAAAATGAACTGTTTGCAGTTCTGGAAGTGGGAAAGCATAAGATCACAGACTGGCCCACTGGTTCATGGACGCTGCCTTCTCGCTGTTTTTCTCACAAGGCAGAAGGAATACACAGAGTCTTTGGAGGATTTTTTTAAGGAACAAATCACATGCATGAGCTTTAGTCAGCATTATCCCTTGCAGAAGCCTAAGAACTATAGGGGTGAAGATTTCAATGTAATGATTTAGGGGATATAGGCATTCTGATTGTAGAAATAGAATTTTAAATGTTCGCATAGGCTTAAAAACTATACAGCACTCAATAAGCATTTAACTAAGTAGTAATTTTTAAAATGAAAGGATTTTCCTTCAGTATGTTATTAATATGCATCTCTGTATTTCGAAATGATTACAAAACTGTTAGGGAATATTTAAACATAAGAGTCCAAGTACTGTTAGAAAATGTTTGGTGTTTATTTTGGCCAAGGAATCATGGGAACTTTGCTGACTATGCTAGAATCAAGTTTCTGGAAACTTGTGCTCTAATATGAAAACATGGTTTTCCTTTAAAAAACAATATGACATAGCTAATCACCTAAAAGTTCAGAAATTCTAAGTACTATTATTGTACTTCTAGACTATAAAGATCTCAGGTTTCAATAAAATTTCCTCACTTCAATGTAACAGGTCATAACCCTCTCCACACACACACACAGGCTTTTCCATCCTGGGTCTTTCTCTTCCGCTAATCTGCTGCAACATTCTAACATCCAAGAAAAATTTGCTTACTAAACAATTACTACAATTCACACCACAATCCTACAGCGTAAACACAATCTCAAACATAAAACTTAAAATTCTACAGCTACTCTGCATCATGGTGTCCCTATCTCCGTCACAAACTTGGATTCTGCTTAAAAGCAACACTTCTATTTTTAATGCACTTAAACAAAGCTGATACATGTACAATGGCCTACACAATAATGACCTTTGAGATTTATCTCCTGACATTCTTAGCCTTGCTTTTAGAGTTGAGGGGAGAACTATAGTGAACATAGACACCAGAGTTCATGCTTTATCACATCTACAACAGAATACAGTGAGATACCATGCTTTTCTCATTACAGATAAATTCCATTCTAGTCAATGAAAAACACTGTACCTTCTAAGCTGAAAGTCTCTTTTTACAACATTATTTTAAAAGTCAGGATGGAGGAAGAAGACTACACGAATATACTTGGAACAATAATTTATGAAAAGGCTTGCTTCTAACTTTAAAGAATTTTAACGAACCAGAATCTTCCCTGAACAGTGACTGATTACCATAAAGATATTGTTATTAGCTAAAATAAACATGAAACACACCTCTGGAACCTCCTTGTGCTTAGAAAGTGACACTGCAGTCATTAGCAGGCTATGGAGATGTACAGAAAACAAAGAGGGGTTAGAGGACAAAACGGAACCAGAGTAAATACATGCCAACAGCCCTGCAGAGTGCAGCACAGAGAAGTGCACCACATGAAATCCCACAGTCGGTATATCTCAATACTGAAAAGTACAGTAAGTATAGGGACTATATTACTTTGCACAGAACCAAAAAGAGGTGGAAGTTTGAAAAAAGAAAATACATCTTAACTCAAGAGTAAAAAAATCACAAACAAGTTATTTTTAAAAAATACTTTTTAAATTTAATTATTCCTTTATTTATTTATTAGTCAAAAAACCTGGCCTGACAATTATTGTCAGGAAAAAATACTGATTTTATCTTTCTTTTCAAGATAATCTAGAGAGCCTGACAGAAGGTGAGATTGGCTAAAGCAGTCGTCTTGACAGAGAGCACTCTGAGCATGCGCAGGTCAGACCGGCTCCAGGACTGTCCTTGCTGGGAAGCAGCACTTCCAAGAGTGCTGCCTGCTAGGAAGGGCATCTGCTTACATTATCTGAGTGCAAAATCGCCCAACTGCAATCAAGTAAGGAGAGTCCCACTGTTTGTATGAGATTTGCACACTAGTTTGCAATTATGTAATTACTTGGATACATTCTAACCATGATAATAACCATGAAACGAAGAATTAACATATTTTAAGTTACCCTAGGTTCGATGTAGCATGTATATCTATCTGTGCTTGTCAACACATCTTATGACTAGATCAACTCCATATTACTTTATTTTATCACAGTAAGGCTTCTTTATGATAACATTCCAGTTTATCTCATGGCATCAGAATTTAAATATTAAAACACTTAATCACAGTGATCTTGTCAATAAACTAATAAATTAAAACAAAAAGGCCTAGAAATAAAAAAGACACGTCTTCCAGCACACTATGACATGTGAGATGTAAATATGCAACCCTGTCTGACTGTTCTCACCCCCAGGAAATGAGAAGCTGCAAGTGGACTGCTTCTTTGGGCTGCCAGTTCTACTTCAACATTAATGTGTTAAGCAATTACCACATGGAACGGCCCCGTTAATGCCACCTGGTCTACTTCCCAGCAGTGAGCTCCACTCCCAGACTTGCCATGGCTCATTTAAAAAGCACAGTATGCTCCTCTCTGAGCCTGCTCCTAGAGCTTATGGAGTTTAAGATATAATGAGATACGGAGGTGTTTATCATGAGGTATACTAGGACTCTGAGCCAAAGCAACAGGAGCTGGACATTATGAGCAGGCTGGGAACTCTGAGAGATTTTTCTTTAAAGAATACTGAATAAATAAACTATTCCACAAGACACATAAAGTGTAAGTAAAGAGAAAAGTTTCAAGCAGAAGTAAGCCTTGCTGAGACATAGAGCTCAAAATAACACTTGAGCAGTATAAGGAGGATGAAAAGTTCACCTTTCATCGTTGTCTTTCTGCTGCTTTCCACGTAAAACTATGGTTCACAGGACTGTGATTTATCCACCCCTTTTGCAATGGCCAAATTCTTACAACAGATATTCTCTCTAAAATTCAGGAACCAAACTCACTCAATGAATGTTTAATTCTTCAAAACAGAAAACTAAATGTGTAAAATAATAGGCACAAAAAATTTACAAGGGAAATGGAGTGGGAAAAATACAAAGAAAATAAATTTATGTTAGCTTGGAACATTTTTGAAAGACTGTGAATTCAGCTAACACAGAACACCTCCCCATGTGTTATGAGAGGTAAGAACACAGCACTACACAAAATAGAAACACCATCAGGTAATGCATGATGACTCTAACTCTGCTGAATATTAAAGAAAGTCACAAATGTCGGTTCTATTTGTAAAAACAGAGAATGTTAGAAAAATGTGAGCACTCTAAGCTAGTCCTGGGGTCCACAGCAGATAATGGGTGGAAAATCATGGGAAATTCAAATACACAAAAGAGATATACAGAATCTCATGTACAGAAACTACTATGGAAAACCCAGGAATAGATAGATATTCTAGGTTGTCACAGAGAAAGCAGGAAGATGCCCTGAAATGAACAGAAAGTAGTGCCACAGAAACATTTCCCTCACAACTGGGAAATGACCATCTACTGAAAGGAAAAGTAAGATTCAATAGCAACAAAAGCACTTCAAAGGGATGGGGGATGTGCATGTATGTATGTGTATGTATGCATATGTATGTATATGTATGTATACTTCAGTGAATGAGAGTTAGCTGAAGAGATCCCTGGGTTTCATCCCCCCTAAAATCCAAAGATAGAAGTTTCAACAGAAAGTAAGAGACTTCATACTGGAAAACCCAGAACCAGCAGAGGGCTTGCAATGAGTACAGCAAAGCTCTCAACCAACTGAGCTATTCCTCATCTTCTCACAGCATGTTTTTCAATGCAGCCTTTCTATGTACCTGCAGTAACATAATTAGAAATTTTAAAAGAAAAATACTTGTGTCATATCAGGACCAAATGGGGTTATTTAGGAATAAACCTAGCACACATATTTAAGAGTGATGCTGAGAAAAATGCACAAGATGTTAATTAAAGTCACTGTGGTGGTTAATCCTATCAATGTGACAAGAACTAGAATCCCCTAGGAGATCACTTTCTGGGTGGAACCGTGACATTCTAGATTGCATTAAACTGCTTTGTAAAGGACCAGCCGTGGGCGGCACAAAAAGGAGAAAGTAAATGAAACACCAGCAGCCATCTTTTGCTTCCTAATATGACCAGCTGCTTATGCTCCTGCCATCGGTCGGGGCTTTCCTAAATGATACCTTCACTGTGAACAACGAGGAAAGTACACAATATAGTCACAAAGGAGAGCTTACCAAACAGATGCAGTCGATGGTAGGACTTCATGCTATAAAAGACCATATTTTTCCTAAATTAGTCTGTAAAATCAATGCAAATTACTATTAAAATTTCCTAAGGACTTCTTCAAAGAACTATTCAGTATCATAAAAGAGTGTAAAGATTCCAGATGGCTTTGGCAAGGAACACTGAAGAGAGATTTGCTCTACTATACACTGGCACTTACAAGAATAAATACAGCAGGAACAAACTATCACAATCGCTAACAGGTGAATGAAAACCTATACTGAGATGCCCAGTCTACTTGGGCACACAGGAGACCTAGTACTTCAGGGCTGTAACGAGACTGGCTTCCCATAAGGAAAACTAAACTGAGGAAATTTCTGTATGCCAAATATCCTTAGTATATATTTTAAAAACTATGAATATCAACTGTAACATACAAGTAATTTTGTTAAAATACATAAGCCCAATACAAACAAACATAGATAGGCAACTTTATTAAAATAGCATTGTCTCCTCTGGGATGACTTCCTGAAAGCTATTCTTCACTCCTGGTGGCTATCCAGTCTGTATCCAGAGACAAACCCATGCTTTGCTGTGTAGGATGGTTACTCTTAGATAGCATCTGAATTTGTTTACTCATTTTTACCTTACTCATAACCCTTATCAGAAATTTGGGGGAATGCTGTGAATCCAAAACCAGTGGGCTAGAGATGGAGAGACAGCTCAGCAGTCAAGAGCACCTGCTGTTTTTTGCACAAGATTTGGGTTTGGTTCCCAGAACCAATCTGTTAGCTTACTCTAGTTCCAGGGAGATCTGTTGCCCTCTTCTGGCTTCTTGGGATACTGCATGCATGTGATGTGTACACCATAAATGAAGGCAAATATACACGGAACATGAATGTAAGTATTTTTAAAGGTAGGCAATAAGATTTGGTGTGAGCGTTCAGAGTAAAGAAGGTGGGAGGGATTTAAAAGGCAAAATTACAGAAATGTTCCAAACAGTTTAAAAAAAAAAGAAACAAACAAAAAAAAAGTATAAAGGGGAAAGTATGAGATAACGTAGTCATATCATAATAGGGTGTTTTGAAGAGTGAAGATAAAAAGTACAAACGAAGTCAGAAATGTATCTAGGGACAAATTCAGGAGAACGAACTACAACACGGAACTTCTGATGGTTCCTGAAAATACTTATAAAATAATTACATTTAGATCCTCAAGGAAAATGAGAAACTTATTTTAATGAGCAACTTGTTCTAAAAACTTGTGTATTACAAAACTGTCCAAGTTGTACTTTTATTCAGTTCAGTAATGTGACGTATACTTTCAAAGATGAAAAGAAAAAATAAATGCAAATGAAATGAGACTTCAGTATAGTTCACGTTGTAGCAGAGGAAGCCATGGTATATATGTATGTTTCTTGCTGAGTGTGGTAGTGCATGCTTTCTGTGCTGGCATTTGGATTTCTGTGAGTTCCAAGCTAGCCAGGGCTACAAAGTGCAACCCAAAAGTGTGTAGGAAAGGAGGAAGGAAAGGCAGGGAGAATGAGGGAAAGGAAGGGGAAGGAGGGCGAGGGTTTGTTTCCAGTGTGTTGTCTTTTATCAAAATAAACATCCATATCTGGATGACTTTCTCTATGAGCGCTATCTTGTTCTCACTAACTCTTACAAGTTTAAACATGAATTCTAGTGGTCAGCATTAGACAAAGACGAACAGTAAACCCTAGCAACAAATGGTGATCATATAAAAGGCTAAGCCAGGCAGGCAAGCGAGGGTGCAGAGTCAAGGTGTACTGAAAAGAAGGGTACAATGAGGACAGTACTAAGCCAGAGACACACCAAAGAGATCTGGAGAAATAAGATCATTCTCACTGGTTCTCTGCAGACCCCTACCTATATTGTTACCTGGGAAACGGAGGCTACATTTAAAGGTTAAGAGTGTCTGTTGTTGCTGCTAACTACTAGCCATCTGGCTCTCAAACACAGCAGCATTTCTAGCCAGAGAATTTCTTGCATGTTTGTAAATACAAGTAACATGAACTTACTGTTTCTTCTCAAACATGCTCTATGCCTGCTGTGGCCTCTGGATGAGCATCTATTTCCTATTGATTCTCAGATTCAACAGAGAAAATCACTGTGATTTTGAGTAGGACAGTGTTGAAAAAATATAAATTAGGTGTCTGAAGGTTTGACTGATTCACCATGGGCTACATACATCTATTTCATAAGATATTCTTTCAGCAATTACTTTCAGTAATGTTTTATACTTAAAAAAAAAAAAACTTTTGAGAATTTCATATATAGACACTGAATACGTCTACTAACTTACTATGTTATATGCTTTGGAAACACTCTGAATATTTTGTAATGCTTTCTAGGTTCCCTGTACTTACTACAACTGTGTGGCATACATCTGCCTTTCCTCTTCGCTTTCATACCTGCTATACTGTATCTATTAGCATCAACATAACTGTATAAATGGGACTCCGCTGTATGATTCTGCAAGTGGCTTCTTCACTACACCTGCTTTGCTGGGCAAAACATGTGGATGCGATTCCAGTGATCAATTTCTGCTTTTGCTCCCTACAGTTTTGGAGTCTTATGTAGGAAATCTTTGCCTTCTAGACAGATTTTTTTTTTAAAAGAAATTTCATTAGGAGAACTAAGAATTATTCTACAAATAAAATTGAGGATTTTTCTCATCCCTAAAAGAGTGGTAATGTAAATAAACTGTATGTTTGAATAAAAAATAATATTCTCAAGTATCTTTAGTATTTTCAAATATGTTATAGGTTTTATAGTCACAGCCTATCTAAAAGAAGAATCAGATAAGGGTCTAGTTTCAACCCCCTACATGTGGATATCCACTTTTCCCCACAGTAGTTGTCGAAGAAACTGTCATTTATCTAATGCAGAGTGCTTTTTTTCAATTTTCCATTTTAAAATTAGCTATCTGATGGCTAAGATCAAAAGCTCGGGTGACAGCACATGTTGGCGAGAATGTGGAGAAAGAGGAACACTCTTCCATTGTTGGTGGGACTGCAAGTTGGCACAACGACTCTAGAAATCAATCTGTAGGCTCCTCAGAAAACTGGAAATAGATCTACCTGAAAACCCAGCTATACCACTTGAGCATGTACCCAAAAGATGCCCCTCCATATCCTAGGGGCACATGCTCCACTGTGTTCATAGCAGCCTTATCTGTGATAAGCTGGAAACAACCCAGATGTCCTACAATGGAAGAATGGATACAGAAACTGTGGTTCATTTATACAATGGAATAATATTTGGCTATTAAGAATGAGGACATCATGAGTTTGCAGGCAAATGGATGGAACTAGAAAATATCATCCCAAGTGAGGTCACTCAGACCCAAAAGGACATGCATGGTATGTACTCACTAATAAGTGGATATTGGCCAAAAAAAGATACAAAATACAAAATAGTCAGGATACAATCCCCAGAACTAAAGGTTAATAGAAGGGCCCAAGGGAGGTTGCTTCAATCTCACTTGGGAGGGAGAAGAAAGTAATCATGGGATGAGGTTGCCATTCCACAGTCAAAAACTCTGACTCAGAATTATTCCTGTCTAAAAGAACTAACTACAGAGACAAAAATGGAAAAGAGACTGAGGGAAAGGTGGTCCAGTTTTTGGTCCAGCTTGGGATCTATCTCGAAGGGAAGCTCCAAGGCCTGACACTTACTGATGCTGCAGTATGCTTACAGACAGGAGCCTAGCATGCCTATCATCTGAGAGGCTCAACAAGCAGCTGACTGAGACAGATGCAGATACTTACACCCAACCAATGGACTGAAGTCAGGCAACCCTGTGGTTGAATTAGGGAAAGACTGGAAGAAGCTGAGGAGGAGGGCAACCCTATAGGAAGACCAGTCTCAATTAACTTGGACCCTTGAAATCTCTCAGACACTGAGCCACTGGCCAAGCAAGCATACACCAGCTGGTCTGAGGTCCCCAGACATATATACAGCAGAGGACTGCTGGGACTGGCCTCAGTTGGAGAGGATGAGGCCCCAGGGAATAGGGAGGCCTGGTGGGGGTGGGATGTGTGGGGTGGGGACATCCTCTTGGAGACAGGAGGGAGGAGGAATGGGATGAGGAACTGTGGGAGGGTGGACCAAGAGGTGGGTAATGACTAGACTGTAAAAAAAGAAAGAAATAAAAAAATTTGCTATTTGAGAATTCTGTACAATGTTTAGATCATATTCACACCTCTTGCCATATCCACCTGCCTTACCTATCAACCCCACTTTATCTCCTTTTTTGTTTAAAACAAACACAAACACACACACACACACACACACACACACACACACACACACCAAAAATGATAAAGCATAGTTGGCACTGCTCTTATACTCTTGAATTTGTGGCCTTCCACTGGAGTGTAGTGAACCCCACCAGGTGCCAGACCTTTAGAGAAAAGTGATTATATTATAGTGTGTTTTGTTTGAAACAGTATCTCACTATGCAGACCAGGCTGGCCTTGAACTCAGGGGCCTTGTCTCTGCCTCCTAAGTGCTGGGATTAAAGGCATGTGCCATTATGTCCAGCTTCCAATATTTTATTTTTAATACCTCCACTGAGGGTGGGGCCCACACTCTGATTTGAATCCAATCACATTCCACACATCACATCTGCTTTTGTGGCAATAGTATGTTCATTGTTTTACAAGGGCTCCAGTATTATTATACATGCAGTACTGCTTTATGCTTAGGTTTCTTTAGGTATTTATGGGGGTTTTTGGGGGGGGGGCATAATCATATGAATTTTAGGAATTTTTTTTCTAGCTCTGCTAAGAGTAGCTCTTGGTACTAAAGTGACCTACTGTTACAGTGGGGCTAAATCTCATTTATGTGTAGGACTGGTTCTTATAAAATTGGTACTTCAACAACTAGGGGTATAAACTTACAAACTGTCCCCATGATCAATATGCAGTCCTCTTTACATATCTGCCCTTGCTAGTTCGTGGATTCCACTCATTTTGATCATCCACTCTGTTTATATCTTCACGGATGAAGTGAGTTTCTTACAAGTAGTATTTTGTTGGATCACACTATTCACTAAGCAAGTTATGTTTTCTTTTTTTTCTTTTTTCTTTTTTTGGTTTTTTGAGACAGGGTTTCTCTGTGTATCCCTGGCTGTCCTGGAACTCACTCTGTAGACCAAGCTGGCCTCGAACTCAGAAATCTGCCTGCCTCTGCCTCCCAAGTGCTGGGATTAAAGGCGTGTGCCACCACTGCCTGGCAAGTGTGTGATTTTAGTAAAGAGTTAAGAGTATTTACAGTCAGTTACTAGTGAGAGCTATGTCCTTTCTTTCTGTTTATTTTCTTCTTGCTTTACTTCTCATATGTTCTTTCTGTCTGATACTAATAATTCAAAGACTTACGGTCAAGCATGGCTATTTTTCCTTTCCTTTGATCTAATGTGTTGTTGAGGCTCTTGGTTCATTTTTCTATTTGACATTTAAAGGTTCTCTTTGTCATATCTTGCAGTATCATCCTTAATTCACAGAACTGTGGATGCTTCTTTTCTATACTGGGAATTGTTAATCAGATTGGATGGGTATCTCTTCCACATGTATGTGACGGGACTTCTTGGTGACTGTTTATAGACAGCGTGTCTTAGGTATATCCTGGGCTTGAGTCCCATCAGGACTTTCTCTCACTCATGTCAGAACCTAGAAGGCAAACTCCCACTCAAGTGAAAACTTAAAGGTTCTTTGGACTGTCGGTTGGATGGTTTTTGCTGGGGCAAACATATGAAGAAATGTTTCGTTAAAGTGAACACAGGTGAAAGAGTAAGGCAGACTGGTGAAGAAATGATTGGCTTAAGATGACACAAGAGAAAGGATGTTCTGCTACAGCAAGCATGAGAAAGGACATGTGATGAATGATTCTTTGCGAAGGACACACATGTATTGCATGTCTGCCTTTTGTTGCACAGTGGAGCTGCATTTTTGTCAGGACTCCATGGAGAGAAAAGCACCTCTGGTGGTGTGCTAAAGTTTGTTGCTGCTTTGTGGGGCAGACTCAGGATGATTGGCAGTGATGTCAGCTGAGATAGATGCACGTGCTGAGGCATGACACATGGAGGACATGTGATGCTTGGAGAGTATAAATAGGACTTGAAGGACAATGACAGAGGCTGAGTTAAGCTTGTGCAAGAATTGGTCTCAAGTCTTAGCTGATCTTCGTTTCCCTGAGAGAGGCACAAGTGAGAATTTCTCCTGGCATTCCTGTTGGCCCTGGTCCCTGCTACTGACTCACGCTAAGGCTGAGGCCCGGCTGCCTCTGCTAGGTAGTATCAGGAAGCTGACTGACAGGTACAGAAGTAACTGAGTGATGCACATGAAGTCCTTCCCAGATGGCAGCACAAGTAGTTGAAATAAAAAACTAAATATAACATAACTTACAGGTAACAGATATTACACATTGTAATTACAAATTATAGCTGTAAAGGATTTTTGTTTTGTTTTGTTTTGTTTTTTGAGACTGAGTTTCACATGTCCAGACTTACGGCGGCCTTAAGCTGGTATGTGGAAAGGATAACCATAAACTTCTGATCCACCAGTCTCTGTCTCCCAAGTGCTGAAATGATACTTTTTTCTTGAAGAGAATATATGATAGGTATAATCACGAATGATTTCTAACCCAGGACTAGTGGCACACATCTGTAATTCCCAGCTACTCCTAAGGTTAAGGCAGCAGGATTTAGTTCACGCCCCACCTGGGCTAAGATGGAATTTATGGCCAGCCTGCGAAGCTCAGGAAGACCCCACTTGAAAAGAAAAGGAAAAATGTTAAGAGTTGGGAGTGGTAGAATGTCTGCTTCGTACAGGAGGCTCCAGGCCTAATCTTCAGAATGAAATAACTAAATATAAATGGGTGTGTGTACACTTTTAATAGTCTTTGTCAGAAACTTTAATTTTAGTAAACCCCTTCTTCTTTTTCTTGGATCTCTAACTGTTGGCAAAGAAGGAAAACAAAATTCCAAGAAGAACATTTAGTTCTTCTAGGTAAAGCTCATGCTGAGAAAAAACAGGATATAATTCTGATATGTATGTTTCAGATGTTGAATAATAAGCAGGTTGAATGAAACACTTCAATTTTAAAGATTGGCCCTGTAAAAATCATTTTCTTCTACCAAAGTTGTTTCCTTTATATCCTAGACTGCTTTTCAAATTTTACTTTTTTTGAAAACTTGAGTAAGATTTTGGGGTTACCTTATTTTTTCTCTTTTCAATGTCCCCAAAGTGACTTGTTTCTTACTTTTAAACCTGTTGCTCAGGCTATTTTTCCTTGGCTCCCTTGATAGTAGAGATATATTATTAAAGCTCTGATGTGATTTTAAAGTACTAGCAGTTTCAATTTTGGGTGTAATTCATGCAGCAATGACACAAGCCTGGAAACAAGTATTACCTATGATTTGAAAGCTACTGTTCGCTCTCTGACTCTCTTCTCTCTCTGACCCCTTTCTCCCCTACTCTCATGTGTTCTGGTCTGGCCTCTTCCCTCCTACCCACCCACTCCGACTTCTCTGTTCCCTCTCTCTGCCTCTACTTCTCAAAGCCCCCAAATAAACTCTATTCTATATAAGAATTAAAAAATGGAAAAAGAAAGAAAGATAAGAAAGAAAGAAAGAAAGAAAGAAAGAAAGAAAGCAAGCAAGCAAGCCACTACTCCAAAGAGTTTAACATTGCCTGTCACTTGGTTTAAGGTGGTATAGGTACTTGGGTGGAAAGCACACTGGTATTAAATGCTTACTGTGGAAAATAAACTTGCAAATGCACAGTGTACTTTAAGTGCTGCCATGTAACAACACTAAGGTAGAGGGAAGCCCAAGAGTCTTAACTGTGATGGCAGTGATGCTCTACCTTTGTACTATTTTCCTGTGTGCTGAGAGCATTCATACAGCCCTAATAATTTATTAAGCTATTACTTAATATTCAGTGACTTATTTAATTACAACTAGATCGTGCCAGTCTGAGAATGTCTTATAACTAACTTTAAAATTTTATGTTATAAATCTAAATGGTAAGTTAAAGAAACTTTCTTAGGTGAGGCTGTAGAAGTTGAGGAAAAAGAAAATGGCCATTAAACAGACTCAAAGGTTGAATCAGCAAGGAGAAAGAAACAGTGGCCCAGGATAAAGATGGCAAACCAGCTGACTGATGGAGGACACACAGCTCTAGATTCCCAAGTAACTACAGAGTTCTTTTTTTGTTCCCTTTCCTGAACAAATCAATTCTTAGAACTATTAAATTAATAGCCTGATAAACATATCTATCAAGAATGAGAAAGGGCTGGAGAGTGTAGCAGTTAAAAGTATTTGCTGCTCTTCCAGAGGATCTGAGTTTGGTTCCCAGCACCCCCACGAGGGAGCATACAAACACCTCTAACTCCAGATTCAAAGAATTTGAGACTCTGGCCTCTTCAGGCATCTGCCCACATGTGAAACATACTCATATCACAAGAAAAATAAAAATAAAAACAAAATCTTGTTTAAAAGGAATGAAAGTGTTTTCTAAGCTTTGTTTGACTACTAAGGAGAAGGTACTGCTACCTAAATTCAGAGGAGAGACTGAATCAGCTTGTCTGAATCTTCACTTAAATTTGACTTAAAATTAAAATTACTATAGTCATTATCTTTCTTACTTTCTACTTTGTCCAGTCTCCTTTCAATCTTTTTTCTTTCTTGAAGGAAAGAGTCTAACATTAAAAGGTAATAAAAAAAAAATCATAGTTAACAAAACTTCAGCATAAAAAGGGAAAGAAGACCACTGTGGGATGTTCCCTCTTCTGAGGCTGGTTAAGCAGCTCCAATGTCCCTAAGGAAGCACTGGCAGCCCCCCAAGAGCACAGCTTTACATCTTCTCAGACTCATGGCTGCCACTTATCTGGAACAGATGTTCCAAAGTTCTAACTATCCGTTAGAGATGGAAAAGAGCTAGTCAGTCATTTTTCTTGGTTTGATGAGGACAGGATTGTTCCAGAAAACCGGACAATTGTAGTGTGTTACTGAAGAATTTTATGTATAAATGGGTCATGCTGCCTTCTGGTGAAAGATGACTTCTCATTCTGGGTACAGAGCGATCTGCAAGCATGGTCAGGTCTGCACGCCATTTCTCATGGCAACCCCCTCCATTTCTTTGACACTTCATGCTCTCTAGTTACATGGACAAAACTTTTTTGTTTGTTTAATTGTTAATAAATTTAATTTAATGGACTTGAAGGATCTCATTTTCCTATGAATCATCACCAGGAAAAACTAAAAAAAAAAAAAAGTTTACTACTAACTGCTTACTGTACAAGATGCTGTTCTCAATTCTATGTAAGCAATCCATTGATCACTTCTTATGAATGATCATCATTTTTAAAATGAGAATGTTGCTGGGTAAAGAGGTTGAATAACGTCTGAAGCCACAGAGCTGGTGAGTGCATGAGGTCCAGGTTCACTTACTGCTGGGATATGCTCTTCTGAGTCACTGAGTACAGACACACACCATCAGCCTCACAGAAATTAATAACCACAAAGTACATCCTGAGCAAATTCTTAGAAACAGGAGACACCACAGCCAGGATGATTAGAACTGACCCAGCATATGGAGAACAGGAGTCCAAAACAGAATAAAGACTGACTATGTGACGGCTAATCTTGGCCAACCTGACTACACCTGCAGTCCACTAAAACCCAAGTAGCTGAGCACCTAAGTCTGGATCTTTTTAGGTTGGAAGATACCCCACCTCACCCTACCATTTAAACCATTTGAGGCAGAAAGTAGGAAGACCCAATGTAAACCTGGGCCACAACTTCTGGTGTCCTCCTATATAAAAGGACACAAAAAAGGAAGTGTTGCCTTTTGGCTGCCCTCACTCCCCCTCACTGGCAAGTCTTTATTTTGTTGCTGAAGTATCCTTCAGTGGTATTAGAACCGAATTCTTTGGGGTTCCAATGTATACTGCAGTCAGCTGAGGCATACAGCCTTGGGAACTCAACACTATAGAATTCTTGGACTCTCTGCTGTGAAACAAGCACTGTTGAACGAGCAGAACAACAGCCTGTAAGCCGCTCTAATAAATACCCTATGACAGTTCTATCCCTCTAGAGAACCCTGACAATATACTTTGGTTAGGTAGTGAAAATGAACTGAAAATTTACTAGAATCAGAATCCTTAGCATGTTGTTTATAGTGTTTTGTATATAATTCTACTTAGGTTAAATGCACAGTTTTTAATAGAGGATTACTAAATCACAGTATTGTTGTGTTAAACTTAAGAAAAAAAAACACATTAAAAATGCTTAAGTGTGGGCTGGTGAGATGGCTCAGTGGGTAAGAGCACTGACTGCTCTTCCAAAGGTCCTGAGTTCAAATCCCAGCAACCACATGGTGGCTCACAACCACCCGTAATGAGATCTGATGACCTCTTCTGGTGCGTCTGAAGTCAGCTACAGTGTACTTATGTATAATAATAAATAAATAAATTTAAAAAAAAAATGCTTAAGTGTTTCACATTATGCTGCAGATGAAAAGAACACTAACTGGTGTTTTGTGCCATTGGGAGAAACACACCAGCTGACCGACAGGATCATGAGGAAAGAGGCCTGGTACCATTTTTCCCATAGACAATCTGGATAGAGGTTAGGCATATGACAACCAGATGTTTATTAGAAGAGTGATAGACAAGCACCTTACACAGTATGAAGACAGAAATAGTAGGGGAAATTTAAGTGTAACTTAAAGCCTGAAAACTTTTAAAGCTTTTAAGATGGTAGAATGTATATGACAAAGCTTGTGAAATATCTGAGTTAAATCAACATAAGGGTTGGTTCAGTGGTTAAGAGTACTAGCTGCACTTTGAGGGGACCAAGGTTTGATTCTCAGTAGCCATATGTAACCGGAGTTACAAAATGCCCTCTCTGGCCTTCATAGGCTTGAGGTAGACTTGTGCTGCATATGTAAGCAAACACTCATAGAATAAAAACATAAGTAAATCTTTAAAAGAAATATCATGATGTCATAGTTATACAGCACAGACGACTAAGAGAGTATGAGAGACGAGTCGTCCTAAACAGCAGGTGGTTAGTGTTTTATTTCAAGTTTTTAAAAATTTCTATCCTCTATATTCTATATTCTGTTAATCATGCATGAGTCAAAATCTTATTAATAAGTTTTGCTAATCATGGTATTTATTTTCTTAGAATAGGGCGGCAAGGAATTTTATAGTAAACTCTGATACTGTGTTACTACAAAACAAGCCCACACAATTACCTTTAAATTCCAGCACTTTTTAAAAACATTGTTTCATGCAGTATCAATAATAAAAGGAAATTCCAGTAGCAAACAAATCTCTATTTTTCTAGAAGTTGCCATCTGAACTGAGTGGGAAAGCTCTGATAAGAAAATGGATCAACTGTGTTCAGGAGATATAAACAAAACTCATCCAGTGTTACGTTCCCAAGAAGCTGGCAAGATCCTTAGCAACTGCACTACCCAGGTACTCACAATGGAGCTACAGTTCAAAGCAACACAAAAGAGGCACCGAGAACTTAAAGTCCTAGGTGGTGGAAATATTATTATTTTAGCTAGAGAGACTGTGTATTGAAGAAAAGAAGGTGACAAGCCAGGAATGGTCATAAGAGAAAGCACAGGAATATTAGAGAGGATGGACGAGCGAGTTAGATGACAGATAAGAAGCCCGTGTTACAAGGAACAAAGAACATTTCTCAGACAACAGAGAAGATAGCACAAATACAGACAACTTTACATGGACTAAGGACTAAGGTAGCCCACCAGAAACTTGGGTGAAGCAGAGCAGGAGAGTGTTTTAGATGCAGGTGATGGTTGTTAATTGTAAATGAAACAGTACTACTACTGGAACTTCAAAGACATGGAGACATACTTGTTTTTAACAAAAGGTCACAAAAGACCTACTTATATGTAATAGCAGATACAGATTTCAATCTCAGGAATGTCATGATAGGAAGCAAGAAGAAAAAGAACATAGCAATGCTTGGCTGAAAGTGACAATTTTGTAAAAATTAAGTGTCTGGTGTGGCAAAATATTAATTAGCAAATCAATAGGTAAGTATATGGAAATTCATTATATATTACTGCTATGCTTAAATTTTTCCTTAAAAATATTACATTTTCTGTGTTTATGTGTGTTAAAGTGCATGTGTAAAAAGGAAAGAGATAACATTGTGAAACTGGTCCTCTCCTTTCACACTTACATGGGTTCTAGGGACATAACTCAGGTCACCAGACTTTGTAGAGTATTTTCATGTGCTATGCCACTTTGCTGGTCCTAGAGTAAGCACTTTTTTTTTTCTTTTCCTTTTTTCTTTTTTTCTAGACAGGGTTTCTCTGTGTATCCCTGGCTGTCCTGGAACTCACTCTGTAGACCAGGCTGGCCTCAAACTCAGAAATCCACCTGCCTCTGCCTCCCAAGTGCTGGGATTAAAGGCATGTGCCACCACTGCCTGGCGAGTAAGTACTTTTTTAATGTGTCTAAGACATGAGGTGATAGAGTAAGACAGGAGGAGTCAGGTCTCCAGTAGACCTGACTTCCAAAGATGATTTTAAACTTTTCAAGGAGTAATTAAAAAATACACACATTAGCACACTGTAAAATTAAGTACAAAAGAAGTAAAAAAAAAATTAATTTGGTTTGAGTAGGATTTGTGCCATGCTTGAAAAAATTTGTTCTAGAAAGTAGGAGAAACAAGCTGGCATTGTAATTTGGCTACACGTGCTAGGATAATACACAAAGATAGAAGACGTGAGTACACTCATCTCACAAGCAAAGGTGTGAGACTTACTTCATCTCCAGAACTTCCTCTAAGTGCCTCCTCCGCTCCGCCCGGAGGTTGGTCAGATGCGTCTCCTTCTCAGCCAGGGACTGCTGAGTGGAGGACAGCTTAGCCTTCATGGACTCTAGCTCCTGCTTCACCTTCTCCATAGCCATCAACAGCTCTTCCACCTATGACAGACACACACAGAAAGGAAAAAAGTAAAACACCATTGTCAATTGCAGAGAGTGCTACTGGGCCATGGGCAACTCCTGAGCCAATAAGCTGGAAGGCACACAAGGTTATTTTGAAATTTCCAAACTTTTTCTGATCATGTATATAAATAAACAGGGTATAGATTTACATCTGTGGTATACTGTTTATCCATGACTGTAAATTTGGTACCTAGCAAACAACAACAACAACAACAACAACAACACACACACACACACACACACACACACACCCTACATCCCCAAATAAATAAATAAACGTAATAAGAAAAGTTAAATGGGGGGGGGGGGGAAGGGGAGAGAGGCCCAAGAGAGTGGCTCAGCTAGTAAAGTGCTTGCTTCATAAGCATAATGATGATTGGTGGCCTGAATTCAATCCTTTGAATCAAAAAAAAAAAAAAAATCCAAGAGTCAAAAGGAGAGAAATAACTCCACAAAGTCCACAAAGCTGTCTCCTGACCTCCACAGGGGGCATGTGTGCACTCCCTACATCACGCATACACCAGCCCCACATACACGAAACAAAAAAAAATATAAACCACAAAATAATAATAATTATTTATAGGGGGATCTTAGGAAAGAATGGACAAACCTGAGTAACAGAAGCAGCACAGACAGAGAGTAGTTTATACATCTGGATTAAGTTCTATTGCTTACACCGTTAAAGAGTTCTTTTAAAAAACCTAAAACTATATGATCAGATAGAAGAGGTACTATGCTTTAAAAAACTCTTGGCAAAGGGAAGCCTTGACAGAAGAAGATCTGGAACGAACAAAACACATGTGCCAGGGAACAAAACTACAAAATGCTAAAGACAGAGAAGAGAAACAGAGGAAGGTCTATACGTCAGAAGCCATTTTCACTTATTCTGATTATTTGCCAAATTTGAATTACTTAAATAAACATGCTTAATTAAAAAGCAAAAACTATAGCAATGAAAGCAGATTATTTCCAAAAGTGCTCTCACAGTAAGCATGGAGCACTGACCACTGAAGCTTGTATTATATCAACTGCTCATCTTGCTAATGACTGTTCTTCTCAGAAGTAGAGGAGGGTAGGTAGAGAGAGGGACTCTGCCATTCAGTCATTCCTACATGAACCAATTTTTGTGCTAAAACAGAGAGCTGTTTGGAGACAGAGCTACAATAAGCATACCAGAGCTGGTCACAGGCTCCTTCCAGTGAGAACCTAGCCACATCAGGTGCTAAATATCAAGAAAAGCATCTGTGTACACACATTAATTAATTAATTAATGTGTACACACACACACACACACCTTCCTCTGAGCTCAAGCTGACCCTGTCCTAATGGGGTCCTCACACTATTGGTTAGATCTCCCTGGGGCACGTTTGCAATTTTACAGGGATATACATTAACCTCAAATTTCTAGAAACCGTGGATAGAGTTAACTGCATTCATTTAATTCATGCAAAACTTTTCTAAGATTGACTAATTATGTTAGGTGGTGATTTTTATGTCAAGAACAAAATCAGTGGTGGCCATGCACCATGTACAGGTGTTCTAACCCAGAAAGCGTGGGGATGTAATCATCAACATTTGTTGCCAGATCTAGACAGATCTCAGAAGTCTCCCTTGCATTCTGTGTTGCAACATCCCTAGAAATCAAACATGTCAGTTTCTTACATGCTCTAAAGAGTTTGCATAACACAAGCAAGCATGTATAAAGAGTCAAGTCTCCCTCTCCTACACAGAAAGGCTACATATACCCCTTTGGAGCTAAGCACATTTTGGAGAGCCGGGCGGTGGTGGCGTACGCCTTTAATCCCAGCACTTGGGAGGCAGAGGCAGGCGGATTTCTGAGTTCGAGGCCAGCCTGGTCTACAGAGTGAGTTCCAGGACAGCCAGGGCTATACAGAGAAACCCTGTCTCGAAAAAATAAAAATAAAAAAACAAAATAAACAAACAAAAAAAAATCACACACATTTTGGTAAGTCTTTTATAGAAGTGTAAAATACAGAAAGTTACATAATAAATATACAACTTGAAAAATGTGATTCAAGTCAATGAACCTTGTTAGGATGTAGATTAATAAACAGAATACTGTCAGCAACTCAGAAATTCCTTCTATATCACTGTGCAGATAAAAAGTATTCTAGCATTCTGTTTTTCCACACTTGACAATCTCAACTGTTTTAACTTTGTGAATGGGATTATACAGCATACAATTATCTGGATTTTTCACTGAGATCCATCCTTGCTGATCATATGATTATATTTCTGTAATTCTCGGAATTACATAACCTAATTTGAGTAAACACTAAGACTTATTTTATGATGCTTTAACAAAAAATATTTAAATTGAGTGGAGCGTAGTAAACATATTATTTCTTCTATGTTTGGAACATTTTGTGCCCTGTGCATGATTTCTGTCTACATCAAAGTCCTAGAATACTAGATAGGACACTATCTTTATAAACTCTTGATTATTCATGTGTAGATTTACAAAACATACACTGCAATAGTCCAAATTAAATTTTTATGGGTATATGTATCTAATTTATTTTATGGCACAAAAAATTAAGTTCATGTTTTTAAAAAAATCCCAATGTACTTTTAGACAAGGAATAATTATGTAGAGTCAGAAAAATAACAGTGCCTCACTGCATACAATTACTTTCAAATTTTAGAAACAAGCAATGTGAAATATTTTGTGTTTACAAAAAACCAAAAGCCTATGTCAATTTTCAAGAATTAACAGCAAAATAGACATTTCTCCCTTATCCATGGCTCTGCTTCTTGCAGTTTCAGTTACCAATCTAAAAACAGCAAATGGAAAGTTCCAAAACTACGCAATTTCTAACATTTTAATTATATAGCAGTCTAAGTAATAAGGTGAAACCTGCTCTTCTATCATGAATTACGTGAATTACTGTTTGTCAATTATTTGTGTGTGCTGTCTGCCTGCACGTCCTTCAGAAGCAACCTCAGGGATCGAACCCTGACTTGCTCTTACAGTGCTTGTGCTCAAGTAATGTTTATTTTTCTTAATAATGGCCCTAACATGCAAAGCGATGTTGACAATGAGAAGGTTAAAGGGCTCTCTTTAAATAAGAAGGTATAGTAAGCTGTGCTGATAAAGAGGCCGTATCTACATAACTTCTAATGCAGTACGTCATGTTAATGATTTTATCACTGTTGTTATTCTCTTACTGTGCCTAATTCATACATTAAACTTTACTATATGTATATCCAGTATGGTTTGTAGTTTCAGGCATCCATTGGAGACAAGCTGAGAAAGAATCCCCCACATGTAGGAGAAAACTATCATACCTATCTCTGAACAGCGTAAGTGGAGTTATTTCATTGTATCCCCCTACATTCCTGAAAAGCAATCTGTATTCTTAATTTGTATTATTTCTTTCCTACCTGTCTCCTTTTTGTGAGACAGCTTGATGGTGGCCTAAAAAAATCACTAAGACTGTGCTTGAAGTCTTAATCTCCCTGCCTCTAGTACCCATGGGCTGGAGTTACAAAACTGTAGCACCATGGCCACGGCATCCTTTTCTTTCTTCGGCCCCTCCCCTGTTTCTTTTGTTTTTAAAGATATGGTCAAGCTAGTCCTAAATTCATAGATCCACCTGCCTATGCCTCCTTTTATGACATTTATATCTATGTGTGTGTGCATGCAGACAGACAGACACACACACACACACACACACACACACACACACACA
>JADRCD010160317.1:0-46229 GCA_019843815.1 Montemys delectorum | reverse complement strand
CACTTGACCTGGAAGCCCTAGAGAACAGACAGGCGATCAACATAGCCTTTGTCACCCAGTCACACCCATTGATCCCCACACCCTAGAAAATACAAGAGTGATAAATACAGCATCACCTAGTCAGCCCCAGATATTAGAAAGAATCTCCAGAGGCAAGAAAGATCTGAAAGAAAGATGTCAGGGTTGTCAAAAGTATTTCATTGAATCTCCAATAATAGAGACTTGATAGAAGAGATTGTCAAAATGATTAGGGAAGGCAAATGTGCTAGTGCTGAGAGAAACAAGGATGGATGGTCTGTCAGAAGGTAATGAAAGAAGCCTCCAGAGGGAACCAGGGGATGTGTGAAGACTGCCCAGGCTCTCTTTAGCCTAAATCAATGTACATATTGAAAAAACAAGTGCCCTAACTGTTGGGCTGAAAGACCAAAGCAATTATAAAGTAAAATGAATTATAAACTGAAACTAAGTGATAGGTGCTGGGCTCCATTCCATTAAGCCCCCTGTGAGCCCATGGTTACCTGGAATTTAGGAGCAAGCCTGCCAGTTTCCTGGTAGACACCAGGATGACATTTTTAGTCCTAAAAAAAACCTGACAGACCCCCGGCCAAAAAAAAAAAAAAAAAAAAAAAAAAAGGTTAAAATAGAAGTTTAAGGTGCAGTGGGGTCTGGTGTTTACTACTGAACAGCTGAGCAGGTTGCTTTGGAAGAGGGTACATATACATTCCTGGTTATGCCAGACTACACCTACCCCTACTAGGCTGTAGTGGCTATTCTTGGTTGTCAACTTGACTATATCTAAAATGAACTACAATCCAGAATTAGAAGGCTCACCTGTGGCCCTAATCTGGAGGCTGAGAGATATAAGTTTCCGACCCGAATCTTGGCATGGAGACCTTGAGGAATAGTGGCTATGAATCCCAGAGAATTAAGATAGAAAGCTCTATGAGTTCAAGATCATCTGGGATTAAAGGTGTGGTGGCATAGTGGCTATGAATCCTGGAAGATTTAGCCTAGAAGATCTACAAGTTCAAGCAAGGTCATCTGGGGTTAAAGGTGTGGTGGCATACACCTTTAACCTGGGCCACACTTTTTGCTGGAGACCCATATAAGGACATTGGAAGAAGGAAGGCTCTCTCTGCTTCGCCTGCTTGCCTTGTGGGACTGAGCAACTGCTGGATCCTTGGACTTCCATTCAGAGCTGCTGCTGACCGTTGTTGAGAGTTGATTGTTGGGAGTTGGACTACAGACTGTAAGTCATCAATAAATTCCTTTACTATATAGAGACTACCATAAGTTCTGTGACTCTAGAGAACCCTGACTAAGACATAGGCCAAGACCTGTTCTAGACACTACAGACCATTATCACCTTTAAGGAAGACAAAACAGAATTAGACTCCCAACTCCTAACTACAATCCTAGTTACTGTCCATTTGTGGAAGAATACCAGATACTGTCTGATCCAACCCTGGCCCAGCTGAGGTCTACCCCATCTCTGGTTGAATTAAAAGCAAAGTTTCCAGGGATGTGGGCAGAAACAAATCCATTGTGACTACCATGACCTCAAGCCCCAACAGTAGTTCAGCTGCCTACTACTGTAACTCCAATCAGAGTGAAAGCAAAAAAGGAATTGCAATTCACATCCAGGGACTCAGGGAAGCTAACATTAGTTCCCTGACAGTCACCTTGGAATACCTCCACTCTCAACTTATAACCCATCCCTAACAATTACAGGCCTGTGCAAGACTTAATGGGAGTAAATAAATGGGTAGAGATTATTCATCCCGCATTTCCAAACCCATATATCTGTTTCAGTTTGTGCCCCTTGGAAAACAAGTTTATGTGACTCTGGATCTAAAAGATGCTTTCTTCAGTCTGCTGCTGGCCAAGGAATGAAAAGATGCAGAAGGGAGATTAAATGGTATCTAGTTAGGGTTTTATTGCTGTGAAGAGACACCATGACCAAAGCAATTCTTTTTTTTTTTTTTTTAGATTTACTTATTTGTTTTATGTATATGAGTATGCTAAAGCTATCTTCAGACACACCAGAAGAGGGTGTCAGATCCCATTACAAATAGTTGTAAGACACCATGTGGTTCCTGGGAATTGAACTCAGGACCTCCGGAAGAACAGTCAGTGCTCATAACTGCTGAGTCATCTCTCTAGCCCGCCCAAGACAACTTTTTTTTTTTTTTGGTTTTTTGAGACAGGGTTTCTCTGTGTAGCCTTGGCTGTCCTGGAACTCACCCTGTAGACCAGGCTAGTCTCGAACTCAGAGGCAGGTGCTGGGATTAAAGGCGTGCACCACTACCGCCCAGCCCAAGACAACTCTTACAAGGGCAAACATTTAATTGGGGCTGGCTTATGGTTTCAGAAGTTCAGACTATTATCATCATGGCAGGAACATGAAAGGCAAACACGGTGCTAGAGAAGCTGAGAGTTCCACATATTGATCTAAAGTCAACCAGGAGAGACTTTCTCTTCCAAACTGGGCAAAGCTTGAGTACTAAGAGGCCTCAAAGCCTGCCTACACAGGGACATACTTTCTTCAACAAGACTGAAAGACCTCCGTGAGGGGAGACCCTCTTTCAAGTCATGGGAGAACACGGCCACCCAAAGACTCACAAGAGACCGATCTTGATGCAAACAGCATGAGGTTTATTTGGGGGAAACCAGTGCACTGGGGCCGAGCTTGCAACCCACGCAGGGGCAGAGGAGTTTGACCCAGAGCACAAGAAGTGTAGGGTATTTAAAGGAAAAAAACACACACACACAAACCAGGGGGAGTGAGAGAGTAACCAAGGAAACAAAACATAAAAACAGTGGAAAATTTCAGAGGGACCCAACCCATGATTTAGTCAGGGTCATGAGGAAAACATCCTGCATACTCATTATTCTCAAGAATGTGGCTTTATTGTCATTTACTTTGTGGTTGACCATTTCCTAGAACCACCTAGATGACTTACATCCTGCCTTTCTGGTCAACGGGTTCCTGGAACTAGCCAGCCTACATTCTTGGCTCATTTCAGAGAAAACTTTCCATGCCCTTTAAGCAAAAGCTTATACACTATATATTTCTACTAAATTTTAAATTTTTAAAATTAAAAATTTTAATTTTTAAATCTTTTTAAATTTTTTCTTCTACTCTTCAAGACCACACCTATTCTAATAATGTCACACCTTCTAATAGTACCACTTCCCATGGGCCAAGCATATTCAAACCACCACAAATAGAAAACTCGCTTGGATTAGATTGCCATAAGAATTTAAAAAGATAACCACCTGTTTGCCTTTAGGCAGAATTACCGAAAGGCTACCTACTTACTTACAATTTGCAGATGATCTACTATGGGCTACTGACACTGAGACTAACTATAGCCATGCCACAAAAGGTCTGTTGATGGAGTTTCAAGACTGCAATTATCATGTCTCTCCCAAGAAGACCCAATTATGTTGTACAAAAGCCACCTACCCGGGTTGTAATTTAGAAAGAGGAAAATGAACCCTGTCCTAGAGGTGCACTGAGGAAATTCTACAGATCCATCTGTTAGTGGCAATTCTATAAATGTTACTGTTTTCTCTTAACCCAGCTAGCTCCCAAAGAATTGAGGCAGGACTATTTCATTTTTTAAATAGCTTTAAAGCACAAAAACTGAATGGTATTAATCTGTTTTAATTCTCTAAACTAATCTTGCTACCACACAACCAAAATCCCAGAGATAATTGTATTTTATAGCTTTCTCTGATCCAGCTGCTTTCTTATGATGTCTACTGGACATTTTCTTTGTGGCTGAATTATCACATCCTTTCTATCTCCCCTTTCCCCTAGCTAGGAGGAAATCCAATCCTATTCTCTCCCCTGCTCAGTTACTGGCTAATCAGCTTCTTTATAATCAATCAAGGAATAATTGTGTAGCAATATTTATACAACACAGAGACAGGAGATTCTCAGGATAAGGATTGCAATCAGATATGGGCCCAGAAATCAGCATTTGAATAATAAAAGGATAATCTTTATACAGGGCACAGTAAAATTATGCTTACATCTATCAGCCAAAAACCAAGAGGAAAATCTGAGAATGCCTTGGGATAGTGAGATTCTGTTGACTATGGATACCAAGTTTTGCTGAAATAGTTTCATGGGACGAAAAAGAAGAAAAGAGATGTTTGAAACCTTAAAGCATGGCCTGGTCTGTACCCTGGCACTGGCTCTCTCCTACTAAGCCATTTCATCTGTTTATAAGCAAGGGCTGAAGAATAATAAAGGGAGTACTAACTGTAAGACCCCCAGAGCTGGGGAGACCCTCACTCAAGTCTCAGGATGATATGACCACCCAATAACTCATGTGAGACTGATCTTGATGCAAACAGCATGAGGTTCATTTGGGGCGGGGGGAAAGCCAATATACTGGGGATGAGCTGGTAAACCTCACAGGGGCAGAGGAGATCAACCCTGAGCACAAGAAGTGAGGGGTATTTAAAGGGAAAAAACCCCACAAACTAGGGGGGTGAGGGGGCTACCTAGGAAACATAACATAAAAACAGTGGAAAATTCTAAAGGTACTCAACCCCTGATTGAGTCAAGGTCATAAGGAAAACATCCTGCACACTCATTATTCACAAAAATGTGGTCTGGTCAATGTTATTAACTTTATGGCTGACCGTTCCCTGGAACCACCTAGATGACTTATATCCTGCTTTTTGTTCTTGGACCTAGCTGGGGAGGGGGGGCCTTTGTGGCCAACAGGTTCCTGAAACTGGCCAGTCTACATTCTTGGCTCGTTACAGAGATTTTCCATGCCATTTTAGGTAAAGGTTATACAGTATACATTCCTATTAATACATTTCTACTAAATGCTCCTTTTTTCTTAATTCTAAAATTCTCTAACCCTACACTAGCCAAATTTTAGGACCTTGGATAGAGCTTGTTGCCTACTTATCCAAGAGACTGAACTCAGCAGTAGTGACCACCATGTTTCTTGTCAAGAAGGCTGTTGACAAAATGACAATGGGTCAGGACCTTAGCCTGGCTGCTCCACGTGAGGTAGAGGTCTTCCTCCAGACAAGAAGTCCCCAAGCACTGGCTGTCAAATGCTAACATCTCTATCAGGTTCTCCTTCTACATGCACCCAGAATAAAGTTCTTACCTTCTGCCATGTTGAACTCAGCATTCCTCCTGCCTGAACCTGAGAAGCACCCAACTCATGGCTACACACGTGTCATTGACTACCTGCAGTATGGACAGCCTTCAAGACCAGCCCCCATGCAAGGCAGATGTAATCTTGTACACAGACAGGAGCAGCTACATACAAGACAGGGCCAGGTACACTGGAGTGACTATGCTGACGGTCAGGTAGTCCTGGCCCAATTCCTGTCCCAGGAACCTCATTCCAAAAGGGACAACTAATACCATTGAGATGGGGAAAGTGTGAAAAATAAATTTAGGATTTTTTTTTTCTTCCTAGTCCCTGCTCCTGGAATGATGAATCTGAGACTAGTTATTTATTTTTTATTTATTTATTTTAGATACTTTATTTATTTACATTTCAAATGATATCTCCTTTCCCAGTTTCCCCTGGCGGGGGGGAACCCCTGTTCCCTCCCCCCCCCAGACTAGTTATTTATTAATAAATGCCTAGGCCCCAAGCTTTGGCTCATTCCTCAACTATTTCATAACTTATTTAACTCATTGAAAATATTCTATGTCTTCCACATGGTTAGTTACCTCACCTCAGCTTCATGCATGCAGGTCTGGGGCAAATCTCCTCCTAATTTTATCCTGAATTCAACTACCTGCTGGCTTACATCCATCTCCTCAGAGTTCTCGTGGGAATCTCCTCTTTATTCTATCCCGAGTTCCTCTATGTGGCTGATTACCTATACTCAGCTCCCATGCTTTTAAACTCCTCTATGTTCTGGGGCAAATCTTTGCACCTCTCACTTTTTCCCAGAATCCTGTCTCTTCCTGTCAGTGTTCTACCTCCTATTTCTTGCCTCAGCTCATTGGTCATAGGCTGTTTTATTGACAGGTATTACTTAAAAGAGACTATGTCTACAGGAGAGGGTTGTGCAATTAACGTTTATATGGACAGGTGGCATGCCCTCACCACAGCACACATCCTTGGTACCTTGTCTAACCTACTTACCTGTGGAGAGCTTTTGGTGCCGCTTCTATTAAATGGGCAAGAATATTTGACACTAGGCTAGGACAAGGAAGTAAAATACAAGAAAATACAGAAAAATACAAGAAAATTAAGAAAAATACAGCCTAGGAATGTATTAATTGTATCTTGATCATCTTGATTGGTCCATAGAAACAGTGACCACAGGACTTTTGTTTATGCCTTGTTTGTTCTTTGACTACTTTGTTTATGTCTTGTTTGTTCCTTGACTACTTGACTCAGAACTGGCCATATTCTTTACATGTACTGAGAATGATATAAAAGCAGAATGGAAAAAATTAAACCCACTTCAGCAGTTGCCGAAGTCATACTATGGTATTATATTATTTCATGGAGTCGAAGATAGAGTCACCTTTATGAATACTGGGAGACCACCCTAGTTGTAGGGTCTGGTGAAGTGAACAACTGTTACAGACTATGATGTTCTATGCATGCCCAGCCTATGTGTGTAGCCATTTTAAAAAAAGATTTATGGACTGGCAAGATGGCTTAGCAGGTAAGAGCACTGACTGCTCTTCTGAAAGTCCTGAGTTCAAATCCCAGCAACCATATGGTAGCTCACAACCACTTGTAATGAGATCAGACTGTACACTGTACCTGTATAGATGGTTGTGAGCCTTTATGTGGTTGTTGGGAATTGAAATTTTTAGGACCTCTGCTTGCTCTGCTCAAACCTGCTTGCTCAGTCCCTGCTTGCTCCGATCCAAAGATTTGTTTATTATTATATATAAGAACACTGTGGTTGACTTCAGACGCACCAGAAGAGGGCTTCAGATCTCATTACAGGTGGTTGTGAGCTAGCATGTGGTTGCTGGGATTTGAACTCAGGACCTTTGGAAGAGCAGCCAGTGCTCTTACCCACTAAGCCATCTTGCCAGCCCGTGTATAGTCATTTTAATTGAAAGGATGTCATAAACTTGACTTCAAAAGAAAGGTCATCAGTCTCAGGAACTAGTTATAAGTCACTAGTCCCTAATAAAGACATAAAACCCCCATCTGAAGAACAGCCTGGGGACTACCACAAGAATAAGGAACTATCTTATCTCAGGATGGGCTACTTGTGCTGGGCAGCCTCATATGGTTTGGGTATCTCATCCTGTGGTTAAACGTTCATGACATAGAAATGCAGACCACTGACCACCTGGCACAAGCCAATCAGAAGCCAACCCATGTAGTTGCCTTTCAGCACCTGAAAGACCCCCTCGAGGGGAGACCCTCTCTCAAGTCATGGGAGAAAACGGCCACCCAAAGACTCACAAGAGACCGATCTTGATGCAAACAGCATGAGGTTTATTCGGGGGAAACCAGTGCACTGGGGCGGAGCTCGTAACCCATGCAGGAGCAGAGGAGTTCGACCCAGAGCACAAGAAGTGTAGGGTATTTAAAGGGAAACACCACAAACTAGAGGGAGTGAGGGGGTTACCAAGGAAACATAACATAAAAACAGTAGAAAATTTCAGAGGGACCCAACCCATGATTTAGTCAGGGTCATGAGGAAAACATCCTGCATACTCATTATTCTCAAGAATGTGGTCTGGTCATTGTCATTCACTTTGTGGTTGACCGTTTCCTGGAACCACCTAGATGACTAACATCCTGCTTTTGTGGTCAACCGGTTCCTCTAACTAGCCGGGGGCTTTTATGGTCAACCAGTTCCTGGAACTAGCAGGCCTACATTCTTGGCTTGTTTCAGAGAAAATTTCCCATGCCCTTTAAGTAAAAGCTTATAAATTATACATCTCTACTATATTTCTACTAAATGATCTTTTTAAATTTTTCTTCCACCCTTTACACCCACCAATGAAATTTTAGATTATTTAACCTACTCTAAGGTCTCACCAAATATAGAAGAACATAACAGCCAATCAAAATTGTACTAATGTTACCACTTTGGTCCATACCAATCATATTTAGAGATTATGTAATCATTCTGGAAAATTCTCCTAGCCCTGCATAAAAGGGGCCTAAAAGCTCCTCTGTGATCACTATTTTGATGAATGGTTGTGAAAGAGGATTGTTAAAGCATGAGACCTATAGTTAAATCTAGTGGAAAAAAATCTAAAAAGCCAGCATAGGCCTGCCATAACAAAATGTTAGCCATCACAAGAGCTGACAGGTCAGGAAGGCATAGAAATTAAAAACAAGAGAAAAATTGTGTCTAAGCATACAAGGACGTGCTTGGACAGGACATGAGTTATGGGCCATCTGGATTCCTGAGATATGATTTGAGGTCAGCACGACCCGCAGTTTCTGGGAATCCACCACTCGACCCCTCTTGCTATCCTGCTCCCCGCACTCGACCCCTCCCGCTTTCCTGCTCCCCGCCTCTGACCACAGTCTCCCGCCTGCAACCACATTTATTTTTAAAATCCACCAATTATGATTGGTTTCTTTGTTCTTTGCAGCTTCTTTTCCTATATAAACCTTAAAGCCCCAAGCTTCGGGGTCGATTCCACTGTCCCTTGCAGGGGATACGAATCGACCCGGAGCTCCGCCCATTAAAAACCTCATGTGCTTTGCAGCAAGTTGGCCTCTCGTGTTTCACTGGGCGCTCACTCTCCCGCGACTTGAGTGAGGGTCTCCCTCTGGGGGTCCTACAGTTGACCCCCTCCTGCTGGCTGTTTCTGAAGAATATTGCTCTTTATCTTTGGATACTATTTGAGTCTGGGGCCTTCTTTCAGCTATTCTTATGCCGTAACATAAAAAGGCCAATGAATGCCGCCGCTGTGGTTTCTGGGGTTGTGAAGCAGGCCTCTTGGGATGGGCATACAGACATTCCCCTTAAAAGAAGAAAGCCCTTATGAAAATTGTATGGCAGGAAAATGTAAGTACTTCACTCTAGCTGTTGTGGCCTGGAACCAGTTGAGTGCCAAGTGCTGGCTTAGTGGTTGAACATGGGGTCTCAGATTTTATACAGTATGTGCTGATCCTATCATAGAATTTACCATCCAGCAAAAGGTGCTATCCCATTGAGGTAACCTCACTGGGCCTGGGAGAATTGGCTGCCTCATTCAAAGACCCTGTATGGGCATAAACGTGTCTGGTGCTCTCAATTGTTAATTGCTATCCAAGCTAACAGGATATGCAAATGTTTGTCACTTCCTTATTTGCCCCAAAAGAAAGGCAAGCTGCCTTCAGGGAGGTCCTCAAGCCCTCAATGCCAAAAGGCAACAGGGTGGGTGTGTTAGGGTTGGTGGTGGTGTCTATTGTCCTGCTGCTGATTGGTTTACACTGTAAGAGTATGGAATGTGGCTTTTTTGCATAAGAAAGAGCTGGCTACCGGAGCTAGGGCAGAACAATGAGACAGAGGAGGCGTGAAAGCAAGAGCAGGGAGTTAGGACAGTGAGAGCCACTTGGAGAGACACAATGGCAGGGTCCAGTTAAGTCAGATGGGCTTAGCGGAGGGACAACATGAGGAGCTGTATTAAAGGGTCTCAGCATTAGGAAGGTTGAGAACCACTGGAGACCTGACTGTGACTCCCCTAGTGTCAATGTTTTCCCCACTATCAAGCCTTCTTGGTTGATGACCACTTTGTCCCTGGTGTTTGATTTTAGACCCTGGGTCGAGGAGGGGTCTGAAACCAACTCTCTCTTTCCCTTCCTCTTTCCCTTTCTCTCTTTTCAGGGTGAATTCCCTGGTCTTAGTGTTTGGGGCCAGTGAATTCACCAGAGAGCAGCTTCCCCAGAAACCTGCATTTATATATAATTTTTAATCTGGCTTGAATTGGCTCATTTGACCAGTGGAGAAATAAATGATCAGATGGTGCCAAAACCTGGGAGGACTTGAGTCCCCAGCCCGATAGCATGGGTCTTTCCTGGTTACATGGGGACTGCTTCTCTCTCCTCATCTCTCTTTCCACCAAATACATCAATTTTTGAACTTGGTAAGTAACCTCTCCATCTAAGACCCTGACGAGCCTTAGCTTACCGGAGACCCCCTGAGTGAATCACATGGAGCCTGATCGATGCAAAGAGCAGGAGGATTTTTATTTCAGTGCACTGAGGCCGTCCCAGACCCTAAGGAAAGGAGGTGACCCTGCACAGTTTGTTCAATGAGCTTTTATACAATTTTCAGGGCAGTAGCCATTAGACACAATGTGATTGGTAGGACAGTGTGTCTTTTTAAACTGATTGGTCTTTAGGGAATGAGGTGGCAAGGACTTCCCTTATCTGAAGGTGGGCAAATGTCTTCCTTGCGGAATGTGTCTCCACCCTGTGATCTGAGGAGTGTTAACTAGCCTTTCCCTTCTGTTGTGTTAGTTCCGCCACCTTCCTAAAGTTCCTGAGCTTATCTTATTAAGGAAATTCCTGGCCTCTCTGTGTTTTTCTGAGATGTCCCTGTTTACTTGGGTCTTACATTCTCAGCTACTACCTAATCTGGATCAAGGACCCTCTGAGCTTCCTCTACTGAGTAACAGCCCCACCAGAGCTAACCCTGCTCCTGGAAAAACAAACAAACAAACAAACAAACAAACAAACCCCATGGCTTTGTTCTGTGGGAAACTGTGATACAAAGACACTTGATCTGAGGTTACTGCCCTCCATACAAACCTTTCAACCCTAGACTATCGATTGAGACACAACTTGTATTGTCTTGGGAATCTCCGGAAAATGATGGGAAGATGGATACTGCTGAGTCTAAAACTGACCTCCAGATGCATCTTGTATGTCTGCCGTAAAGTTTATCCAAATTGGTCTGAACACCCTATGTCCAATTTTTGGGGAACTGTGCTCTAGCCTTTTCCCCTTCTCATTTACCACAACACAGCGGCTGATCTGACCCTCTTGAGGCACAGCAGCATACAGGGCTCCAGGCACCACCTAGCCACAATCCATCCCCATCCCCCTCCTATCCATGCATGGATGGGCCTGGAGCAGTGACAATAGCAGCAGCAGTGATTGCAATGGTGATGGGGAGCTACCAGCCTGTTCATTTTAAATTGCCCGCCCTGCCTGGTTAACTATACCCTGGTCAGGAGTAGTAAAGTACACAGTGGGTGTGCCTGGCCACCATCTTGACTTTGGAATAAAGAGGGTGGCGCCATGGCTTCACTACCAGGTTGGTTAAGTGTCGCCACCTAACAGGCAGCTAACTTTGTTGTGGGAAAGTTGTAGCTTCACCACAGCTCTAATTTTATCCCTCAAATTGTTGTCTGTCTGTTTGAAACATATGAATGTGAAATGGCCTGTGGCGGTTGGATTATGCTTAGCCCAGGGAGTGGCAGTACTAGGAGGAGGTATGGACTTGTTGGAAGAGATGTGTGTCACTAGAGGTGGGCTTTGAGACCCTCCTCTTAGCTGCCTGAGGACAATCTTCTCCCGTCGGCCTTTGGATAAAGATGCAAAACTCTTAGCTCTATTTGTTCCATATCTGCCTGGAGGCTGCCACTCTCTTTCCTTGATGATAAGGGACTGAAGCTCTGAACTTGTAAGGCAGCTCATATTAAATGTTGTCCTTTTATGGTATACCTGATGGCATTTAATGTTACACGTGTAGGAATAGCTGAGAGTTCTACATCTTTTTCTGAAGGTAAACAGGAGAAGACTGACTCCCAGGGAGCTAGGATGAGGGTCTTAGAGCCCACACCCACAGTGACACACTTCCTACAACAAGGCCACACCTACTCCAACAAGGATACACCTCCTAATAGTGCCATTCCTTTGGCTGAGCGTACACAAACCATCACATTCCACTCTCTAGCCGACACAGGACTGTTCAAATACATGAGTCTATGGGGGCCACACCTACCCATCGCATAATAAAAAATAAATTTAGTCCAAATTCCAAAGTCCCCATAATTTATAGCAGTCTAAACAATGTTAAAAGGTTCAAAAGTTCTTCTGAGATTCATCTAATCATGTAATCCCCAAAGCAAAACAGGAAAACATCTGGGCAAACTCCCTCCAAACTCTGCATCTCCATGTCTGATGTCAAAGCAGTCTTCAGATCTCCAACTCCTCTTTCATCTTTGTTGACTGCAACAAACTTCTTTCTCCTGGGCTGGTTCCACTCCCTGTTAGCAGCTTTCCTCAGCAGATAGCCCACAGCTCTGGCATCTTGAACATCTTGGCATCTCCAAGTTAACTTTAACATACAGCTACTTGTTTCAGTGTCTGGGCTCCATGCATGATCTTCTGGGCTCCTCCAAAGAGGCTCAGGCTATAGCTCCAGCTCTGCCCTCTGTAGCACTCTAGGCTCTGGTTGACTCCACTTCACTGCTGCTGCTGTTCTTGGTGGTCATCCCATGCTACTGGCATCTCCAATATGCTAGAGTCGTCTGCTGTAACCAGGCTTTTCCAATAGCCTCTCATAGGCTCCCTTCATGGTTCCAAGCCTCTACTTCTTTGCATGATCTCTTCGATCCTGGGTGTCACCTGCAACTGAGGCTGTACCTTCAACAACAGCCTTCCCTGGATTCTTACAGTGACAAGCCTCAGCTGCTCTCCACGACACGACACCAACATACCTTCAAAACCAGTACCACCTAGGTAAGTCATACACACTTGTCTAGTTTTTATAATATTATTAAATTCCTTTTCTCTTTTCAACCTCCTTCTCTTTCCTCAGAAAAAAGGATAGAGAAGATGAAAGGAAAGATAGAAATCTCTGCATCTACATTTTTTTTTTTTTTTTTTTTTTTTTTTTTTTTTTTTTTTTTTTTTTTGGCTTTTCAGGACAGGGTTTCTCTCTGTAGCCCTGGCTGTCCTGGAACTCACTCTGTAGACCAGGCTGGCCTCAAACTCAGAAATCTGTCTGCCTCTGCCTCCCAAGTGCTGGGATTAAAGGTGTGAGTCACCACTGCCCGGCTGCATCTACATTCTTTATTTAGTTTTTTTCTATTTAAAGCTATAATTATGCCGAGTGAAGGTGGTGCTACACAGAGAAACCCTGTCTCGAAAAACTAAAAAAAAAAAAAAAAGAAAAGAAAAAGAAAAAGAAAAAGAAAAAGAAAAAAAACCCCAAATTATAATTATTTATAAATTATTTTTTAAAATGACAATATATCTATAATTTATAAAATAACCAAACCAGATACCCCAACTTAAAGGATTGGAATGACAATTTTTTATGATTGTTTTTGGTTGAATTGGGGAAAAGAATTTGGGGGGAGGGCAAGAAAATTAGAATAAATGGGTAGTCTTAAAAAAGTTAGTTGTAAGCTGGGCAGTGGTGGCATACACCTTTAATCCCAGCACTTGGGAGGCAGAGGCAGGTGGATTTCTGAGTTCAAGGCAGCCTGGTCTACAGAGTAAGTTCCTGGACAGCCAGGGCTACACAGAGAAACCCTGTCTTGAAAAAACCAAAAAAGAAACAAAAAAGTTAGCTGTATTTGTCGTCTAGTCTTTGTTTGGTTTGCAGCCAGCAGCATGTGTACCAATCATAGGTAGCTTGCAGTGCAACCAGTTGGGAGAACAGGTCTAGCTGTCTTGTGTCCTGTTGAGACATGGGGGATATGGAGTGAGCATTGGAAAGCAGGCTCAGGACAGAGATGCCCAGATCAGTCTGCTGAATCTATGAGAAGGGTTTGGAAAGTTAGGTGTCATGTGTTTGGTTGTTGATCTTTAGCTGGGAAGGCTGTGTCTCAGGAAGTCAGGTCTTAGGATCCTTGGTCCTTCTTAGGCTCAGGCATCACCACCTGTGTTGTGGCACTGGCATTGTTTTGTGTCCCAGCTCAGGGCTGTGGTGTTGCCTCTGGTTGCCAAGGTTTGCTTGGGACTTGGGGAGGGAGTGTCTTAGGTAGCTCTCTGTAGAACTTTTAGAGTAACTCGGAGTTTAATTTCCACCCTGCTGCTGCTTTAGAGCCCAGTTCTAGTTGTTTATACAGGGTGGTGGTGGGGTGGCCTTTTATCTCAGGTTAGTTTGGTTCTAAGCCCTATGTTAGGTGCCAATTTGTTTAAATTTCCAACACTAATAAGCCTATAGAAAAACACACAATCTAGATATTATGATTATAAACTCTATGTCTAAATTAGACAGATCTAATACTATACTAACTTATTCCTTGGCTATAAGACTCTGTGTTACTTGCAGTTTCTCCCAGCCACACAGTTCTGGTCCATTGCAGTTTTTCCTCTTCTTCCTCTGTCCTTTCTCCCTCTCCCGTATGTTCTTCCTCTTTTCTATTTGCCCCTTCCATCACACCACCCCTACTCTCCAGTCCTACCTCCAGTCTCCAGCCTCCAGTCCCATCTTTCCCCTCCAGTGTCCAATCACAGACTCTAGTCTTTTATGGAGCAATTAAAATAAAGAGAAGGTTTACGTGTCATCATATGAATACATAATGATCTACTCATCCAAGGCAACCCCTCTTTAAAAACCAATATTAACCTTAAAATACAAACAACTATACAAGTGTATTTTGGGAAATATTAAAAAATGCAGGTGGATTTCTGAGTTCGAGGTCAGCCTGGACTACAGAGTGAGTTCCAGGACAGCCAAGGCAACACAGAGAAACCCTGTTTCGAAAAAACCAAAAAAAAAAAAAAGACCGCCATGCTTCCTCCACTACTGCCGGGTATCAGAGGGGCCACATGGCTCTAGCCGGGTGATCTGAACTCTGTGGTCTCTCTGGGCCAGAGCTCCTGAGTTTCTTTTGCTGCCACGCCAGCCCCATGCAATGACCATCCACCCTGCGCTCAGCCGCCACACCACCCATTAACCCAATAGAAATAAAACTCTTCAAGCTTATAATTAAACAATCAGATTTATGTACCAATAAATTCTCAATTCACAAAATGCCAATACAATAATTTCAGAACCAATTGATAATGATAAAAGCTGCCCACCTAGATTAGACAAGTTATTCCAAATATTCTATCCTTTATGATATTATAACTACCTGTGGCTCTAAAACCACACTGGATCTGGCTCTTCTTCCTGTCCATCCATCTCCATCTTGGCTCTCCCTTTCTCCATAGACATTCTCTGTCTCTGTAACTCTTAGCCCCGCCTCCCTTTCCCTGTCCAATTACAGGCTTCCTGTGCACTAATATTTTAACGTAATTGTACAAGGAAAATCCTGTCACACAAGTGCAGCTGTAGCATAAGGTACAAACTTTCCAATCTCTGGAACATGGTTTCTTTGTGCTCTCAGAAAATATTTCCCAGATTTCACCTCACTAATGTTGGTCTTTTCTTAATCACTACTAATTTCTTAGTTCTAGCTAACTGACATCAATTGTTCCAGTAGTCCCTTCTATTCTGGACTCTAAAGCCAGAGACACATGGCCAAAGATGCTGAGTTTTGCTGCTTTCTAGGGCTAGAACATGGCCCCTTATTCTATTACCAGCTTTATATTTTCCAACTACCTCATTGACTAAGCTTGGCTCTCTTGGAACTTGCTCTGTAGATTGACCTTAAACCCAGAGATCTGCATGGCTCTGTTTCCTGGAATTAAAGGTATGTACTACCATGCTTGGACCTAGACTTACCTGGGAGGGATCTTGCCCCAAAGTCCTACTCCTTTAATCTATTATCTCTTAGAACATAGGATTCAGCTCCATCCTACCTTCTGGTGTATCTTTCATATTTGAGCCATATATTTTGCTCCTATTCATTAAAATACTCTTCATAAGATAGAACTTTAGTAACCACACAATAGAATTTATACCAGGCTAATTTGAGACTTCTTTCCTCAGGTGGACTCTTCAGATGAGGGTAAAAAATAGCCACACTCTTCACCAAAATACCATAAAACTAGTCTCTCTGCCACAAACTGAAATTCTTCTCCATTGAAACTTCTTGGGCCAGGTCTGCACAGTTCAAATCACTCACAGCAACAAAGTCTTCCATATTCCTACTAGGATAGCCCATTAAGCCCCATTTAAAGGATTCCACTGCTTTCAAAATCTAAAATCCCCAAACCCACATTCTTTCAAATAAAAGCATGGTCAGGCCTATCACAGCAATACCCCAGTCCCTGGTACCAACTTCTGTCTTAGTTAGGGTCTTACTGTTGTGCGTAGACACCATGACCAAGGCAACTATTATAAAGACAGCATTTAATTGGGGCTTGCTTACAGGTTCAGAAGTTCACTCCACTGTTATCAGGGAGGAACACGGCAGCATCCAGGCAGGCATGGTGTAGGAGGAGCTGAGAGTTCTATATCTGGTTCTGAAGGCAAATGGAAGACTGGTGAAGTGGAAACTTAAGGGTTCTTTGGAAAGTCGGTTGTGTTGGATGGTGTTTCACTCAGGCAGACACATGAAGGAATGTTTTGCTGAGGCAGACTCAGGTAAAAGGATGTTCTTCTAAAGCAAGCACATAAAGGACACATGATGAAGGACTCTTCTCTAACAACTCCCATGTATTGATCTACCTTACATGCATTGTTGAGCTCCATTTGTTGTGACTCCATAGAGAGAAATGTATCAAAAAACTTCCAAAGAGGTTCCTGTGGCTTCTTGTTGCTTCTGTGGACTTGGGCAAATTGACAGAGTGATGTCAGCTGATACAGACTCAGGTGGAGTTTTACTAAGACAGACTCATGTGCTATGGCAAGACACACATACTGAGGCAAGATCCATGGAAGGCACATGATGTTTGGAGGAAATATTAATAGGACTCAATGGATGGTGAGAGGAACTTGGTTTGCTTGCATAGCTAGCTTTGCAACGTTTCTTGGTCTCATGTCTTCTCTGATCTTTGCTTCACTGAAAGAAGCACAGCAAAGAACTTCTCCTGGCATCCCTGCTGGTCCTCATCCCTCCTGCTGTCTCAAGCAGATTCAGATGAAGCCTGGCTGTTCCTGCTAAGTCTTGCCAAGGCTGCTGCTATCTCCACACTGAACTGGACTGCTAGCATATCTGTTAAGTATTTGCAAGTGTATTGAGATGCTGCCGGTGGCCCTGTGAACTGAACTGCTGGTTTCCTGAGAAAGCAGATGGGATTTGCTCCAAAGAACAATTTCTAAACAGGTCCATTTCCCCTGTATCCTAATAACCTTTCTTTTCTACTACCTCTGGCAAGTAGTGGGCTAGAAGGGAGGCTAAAGCTTTTAAGAATTGTTATTAAAAATAGGGTTTTACAAATCAAAGTTCCATAGCCCATAGAAGCTTGTGGGCCCCAAGAACTCTTGTCTATCATAGACACCAGGGGGTAGGGATACTGATGACAGTTTCTTTTCTTGTTGCTGAAAGCCATTGCTGGCCTCTCTTCAGAATATAATTGAGATAGGTGACCTCAGTCTTGCAAAGCTGTGCCTTTTTAGTGGATGCCTGTTGATATCCCATGTCCCCCAGTGCCTTTGGAGTTTCTGAGTCCCTTCTTGGTAACTCTCTTTAGACTCTGCCACAATCAAGAGATCATCTACATATTGGAGAAAGGTTGTAACTGGATTGTTAGTCCAGTAGTCACCCAAGTCCTCATGCAGAACTTCAACTGGATTCTTATAGCCTTAGGGTAGGCAGGACCAGGTGAGTTGTCCATTGATGCCTCTTTTGGGATCGTATAACTCAAAGGCAATATATTCCTGACTCTTAGAGGCTAGGAGTGGACTGAAAAAAAGCATCCTTTAGATCAAGAACAGAATACCATTTTTGGTCTGGTGGCAATGAGCTCAACAAGGTATAGGGGTTAGACACTGTGGGGTGTATATATCTATCACTCTGTAGTTAACTCCCATAGGTCTTGGATGGGACAGTAATTGTTAGAATTTGGTTTCTTCAGGGGTAGCAGTGGGGTATTCCAGGCAGATTGGTATAGCCTGAGGACTCCCAGGGCCAACAATTTATGGATATGGACATGGGATACTGGCAGACTTGAGCTGGGTCAGCCCCTGGTTTAAGCCCCTGGTTTAAACAAGTGCAGGAGGTCGATGTTTTGCTAGGCCCATGCCTCTGGCTTCCACCCACACTTGGGGAAACTTTCTCAACCGAATATCCAAGTCTTGTTCTGGGGTAGTTAGTGACTTGTATAGTCTGTACTCAGTCTCAGAGGCCATATTAAGAATCAATATCTTGATCAGATTGTCTTTCTGATCCAATAACTTGATCACTTCAGGTTTAAAAAGAATTTGAGGGCTGGTGAGATGGCTCAGCAGGTAAGAGCACTGGCTGCTCTTCCGAAGGTCCTGAGTTCAATTCCCAGCAGCCACATGGTGGCTCACAACCACCTGTAATGATATCTGATGCCCTCTTCTGGTGCGTCTGAAGACAGCAACAGTGTACTTATCTATAATAATAAATAAATCTAAAAAAAAAAAAAAAGAAAAAGAATTGAGCTGTTATCTTTGCTAAGAGATCTGTCCCTACCCCATTCTGAAGTGTGCTGATTTTTGGGTAGTCCATGAATATTGTTTAGCACCTATGGCTTCTTGGACTTAGGACCTCTGGGAAGACATCAGCCCTTTGGTCTTTAAGAGCACTGAATGCTGAGCTCCAGTATCTACCAGGAAGTCTAGAGACTTCCCCTCCACTCTAAGGGTTACCCTGGGTTCATGGAGGGGGTCCAAACCCTGACTTCCTCGATCTTCTTTCGTGACCATGGCCTTAGCCTGTGGCTTCTTCTTTGGGCATTCTTTAGCCCAGTGTCCTTCCACCTTACAGTAGGCACATTGGTTCTTACCTAGTGCTGGTCGCTGGCCTCTTTCAGACTCTTTTCCTTCAACAATCCATCAGAGCTGGCGTCTCCTTTCTTCTGTGTCCAGGATGTTGTTAGCCAGAAGGACCTTGGCTAAATCTCTATTCAATATCTTTCCTGTCTTAATCTGCTTTTTGTCTATAGTTTCTCTATTATTGTATACCTTTTCTGCAACTTCCACTAAATCCCTCAATGACTTTTCTCCTAAACTTTCCTGCCTCTGACACTTCCTTCTAATGTCTGGCAATGACTAACTGATGAAAGCCAGTCTACCATACCAGAATTCCCTGCTTCCTCGAGGTCTAAGTATGTGTAAGAGTGGAAAACCTCCAAGATCTGTTGAAGAAATGCTGCTGGGCTTTCACCAATTCCCTGCTTAACATCATAAACCTTGGCCAAATTGGTGAGCTGCCTGGTCCTGGGCTGCCTTGATATCTGCCATCAGAGCCTGGTGGTAGACTGGGAGGTGCTCCTTACCTTCAGCCATGTTGTTGTCCCAATCAGGTCTCCAGAGGGGAAATTGCTAATCAATATTGGCTGGGTTTTGGGTTGGGGTGCCGTTATCTCTGGAACATTCTTCCAGGCCTCCAAGATGATACATTCCTTTTCTTCAGTAGGAAGAATCTGCAAAAGCTGCTGACAGTCACACCAGGTGGGCTGATAAATGAAAAGAACCAAGAGGCCAATAAGACCTTGGGGTTTTCAGAAAATAAAGGGCCAGTAATGGTGAGGTTGTTTCTTATGTTGGTCTACTGGCCCTGCTGCCCACAGGCATCAGTAGAACAGTGAAGTCTGCCTCCAGCCTCCCAGCCTCAGGTGACATGGTGTGTCTGCTCCTTGTACCCTGTGGAGGCCCCCCTCCTATATCACAAAGGCTGATGCCTCTGCAGCTAGAGCTTGTGGTGCAGGAGCTGGGGCAGGTGGCAGAGCCAGTGCTGGCTGTTTCTCCTCAACCTGTGTCACAGCCAGCGGGGGAACTATAAGTCAGGGGAAAAATAAGGTCCTCAGGGGTACTATCCTGTAAGATAGTGTAGAGAGGAGCTGTTGATTTGGGAATCTCTTGTTCTTCAGTCACAAAGGCCAGCACAGTTCCTATTGATGAGGAAATATTAGCAGGGGGGAAAGAAGAAAGACATAATCCAAGGTGGTGGGTTAGTAGTCAAATCCTTCCAGACTACTATATAGGGGACTCGATCAGGCGGATGAGCCTCCACAATGTTATGCCCAGATCACAAGACCCCCCTCCACCCAAGAGACCACCAGGGACCACAACTCCAATACAAGCATATGAGAGTCTTTATTCAAATTTGAACTCAGGCCACAAGCCTTCCTGATGCAACAGGTTAGGAAAGTGACCCATAGGTCTAGGGGCTTGGGGCTTATATAGGGAACAATTCCAGTAGGGGCTTCCAAGCCTTGGTGTTACATGATTGGGTATGTGGGTAAAGGAATGTTGGCCTTTAAACTGATTGGTGCATAGCATCTGCTCAAACCAAAAGGAGAGGTCACACATTTAAAAGAGGCATCTTGACCTGGGAACAACTCATGTTTTCTTATCCCATCCTGTTACTGTGACCGGTGTATCCTGTTATTGTGAGCTGGTCACAGCTGCTATGTCTATTTTCAACTGCTAAGAACATTTTGTGGTCTTTTTCTTGAGCCCAAGGGTGGGGGCTCAGTCATTCTGAGGACTCAAAATGGAGTCTGAAAGGTAAAATGGAGTTTATCCTGCTATTTTGGTCATTTCACTGTAAGGATGTGTTGACATTAGAATGGAAACTAGTACTAGTTTTAAGATGAGTGTGTGGTTATGCTTATGTATCCACAGGGAAGGAAAATATATGGTTACTAGAAAATTTATAAAGATTAGCTCTGACCAAGGAAAACCTCTTATCAGCTGAGACATAAATATCTTCACAAAGCAAATAGCTCAGGTGACTCACAGACTGTCTCAGTTACTTGTTTCTCCAAAATATGCACACAAATCAGCTTCATAAGGGCTAGTACTAGTGACTGATAATCACACAGAGACTGGATAAACACAGACACTTCACAATACACAGACTGGTCACACAATTACAGAGACTGGATAAACACAAAGACTGGGCAACAAATGCTACAGCTAGCTTTTTTCATATTAACCATTCTTTTCCTTGGGCCCCAAACAGGAACTCTTCACCCCAATTCTGCAGGAAGTGATTACAAGAAAACCACCATCCCAGTCTGAAACGGAAACTTCTAGTTTCTATGGAAAGTTAGTTATGTCAAATGATGTTTTGCTGGGCCACACAGGTGAAAGGATGTTCTGCTGAAGCAGACACAGGTGAAGAGATGTATTGATATAGCAAACATGTGAAAGGGACTCATGATGAAGGAGTATAAATATGACCCCACAGACAGTGGAAGACAGCACTGAGCGTTGGTTTGCTTTGCTCCACCTTGCTATTCTTCGCTAACAACACACATGTATTGGCTAGTTTTACATAGTGTTGTTGAGTTTTGCTTGTGATGACTTCATGAAAAGGAACTCAAGGAAGAACTTGTTAGATTCCTGCAGCACCTTGTTGCTTCCTGCAGCCTCGGGCCAATTGGTAAGCCTTTTGGCTTCTTCAGGATTGAACTTTAGCTGCTGGTTCATGAAAGGTGTCTGCCTGCCGAAAAGGCTGGACTGTAGCTGCTGACCATATTTAATGTTTGCTATGGGAATCAACTACTGTCAAGGAAGATCAAGCTTGTCCCCAAAGAACTATTGCTAAACAGGTCCACTTTCTCTATATCCTAATTTTTTCTTTTACTGGCTCTGGTGTATGCTAAGTAAGAGGAGAGGTTAAATGCTTATTAGAGGAGATTGCAAAATATTTATGCCTACACCACTCCCTTAAGGTAGGGTAGATAGTTTTGGTCATTTGATGTATTAAGGCTATTATCATCTAGGGTGGAAGGTTGTTACTGGTTATGATCAGGAATTGATAAAAATTTAAAGTTGTTGTTTGAATTATTGTATATTAACAGAAATTTAAGGTTTTGATAAAATACTGTACATCAGCCATCTATTTAAAATTCAATGGTTCTTATAATTATCTATAATTATTATAATTCTATTGTGTGTAGATCATTAACGTTAGAGAAAAGGACAATTTTTTTAAGATTTTTAAAATTTATTTTATGTATATGAGTACACACTGTAGCTGTACAAATAGATGTGAGCCTTCATTTGGTTGTTGGGAATTGGCTTTTTGGACCTCTGCTCACTCCGGTCGACCTCACTCACTCCGTTAGACTCCGCTCACTCCGGTCAGCCCTGCTGGCTCTGGTAGACCCCACTTGTTCAGTCACTGCTCGCTCTGGCCCAAAGATTCATTTATTATTATAAATAAGTACACTGTAGCTGTCTTCAGACACACCAGAAGAGGGTATCAGATTAGCCTGGTCTACAGAGTGAGTTTCAGGATAGCCTGGTCTATAGAGTGAGTTCCAGGATAGCCAGGGCTATACAGAGAAACTCTGTCTGGAAACAAACAAACAAACAAATCCTATACCATTCTGGATCTCTAGTCCCAGAAAGAAAACAACTCCTTGTGACTTACTTCTCCCAGAGTTTCCCTGATATCAAGTCCACTTCTGACTTCACAGGAAGTAGTCTTAGCTGTGGCCTTCAAAATGTACCATAGGAGACAAAAGAGTTGAAAAACTCCCCAAACAAAAATACCCGATGCTGGCTAAGGCCTTTCAGCTGGCCATAGCAGCTGCCCAAGCTCCCAGAGCCTGAAAACCTCCCAGACAGTCAGGAGGGCAATTGGGCCTGGGTCGGTCCAAACCCTCACAAACCATTCCAACCATGCCCATGGTGCCATCAAGAGGGATAATGGGACACTGACTGTTCTGATGTCCTTCACAGCATGAAGACATCAAGCCCAGATCACCCTACAGCCTACTAATGGGCAACTGATGGGGCCCATGCTCCACTGGTCCAAACAATGCCATCTCCAACGGGAGGCTTCGGTAGTCATCTTAGTATCAGGGCAACCCATCTCCTTTCTTCTAGACAATGGGGCCCTGTTTTCAGTCCTGACAGAGTTTAGGGGGACCCACCTGTTTGGGGTAGCTCTTACTTGAACATCCAAAAGACCTCTACCTTTAACTGACAGCCCATCCTAATAGGGTTTGGAAATTCAAAGGCCAGTTCAGTCCTATATAACGTCCCTTATCCATTTCTTCTTCACCAGGGTTTTAGCACCTATGGCTGTTTTCTCTATGACTCAAAAGAAGATTACTGTAAAAAGTGGCCAGAAACTTAAAATGGTTACCCATATCGATCCCTGCAAATACCATGGGATAAATCTGAGCCATTCTAATTGCATATCAGCTACTGAATCCAACTCTCCCAGGCCACTTTGGAGAGTGCTGGTTGTGTCTCCTCCCTTCCAGGTCAAACTCACAACCACCGTTGGACTACTACACTCTCTCACTTCACTTCTCATTAATTGCTCTGAGCCAAATACCACTATCACCCCTTATCTCTCTCATCTCTCTCTCTAAGGTATTGGAGGCTGCTTTTTAACTCCTCGGGCACACTGGATCCCTCAGTCTGTGATAATACTATGACTCTGAACAGTACCACCACAGCCCGTATGTCTGAACTTGATGTTTACCACTTGGCACTAGGGCTTACCACTGCTTACCTGCTGGGTGGTCTCCGACTTGGTTCCTGGTGTTTTTTTTTTTCCCCCAAATTAGGAGTGGTACCTGGTGAAGAACCCTTGCCGACTCCAATCAGAGGGTTTATAGCAGCATGGTATGACAAATAAGGGGTCAGGTCCTAGCCTTTCTTAGGTATGACTGCTGGCATTGCCACTATCGAGGAGGGACTCCTTTCCTAGATATTTGCCATTAGTTTTCATCCAGGATTTTCAACAAGTAGCTCAGACCATCCTTACCCTCCAGCGCCAAATAGACTCACTGGCCACCAGAGTGCTACAAAATGGGTGAGGAGGGGATTTACTAACAGCAGAGAAAGGTGGTTTTTGTGTCTTTCTCAGAAAAGAATGATGCTTCTCTGTCAACCAGTTGGTTACAGTAAAAGACAAGATCTGACAACTCTAGACAGACCTCCAAACAAAATGTAAGAAACAATTCGATGTCTCTGGCCAGTGGACCATCGACCATCTAATATGGAATTGCATATTAGCCTTCTTAACCATCCTTCTCAGCTTTTTAGAATTTAATGAAAATGAAGACACATCATACCAAAACTTATGGGCCACAATGAAAGCAAGGGTAAGAGGAAAACTCATAGCTCTGAGTGCCTCCAAAAAGAAACTGAAGAGAGCTTACACTAGCAGCTTGACAGCACACCTGAAAGCTCTAGAACAAAAAGAAGCAAATACACCCATGAGGAGTAGACTGCAGGAAATAATCAAACTCAGGGCTGAAATCAAATAGAAGCAAAAAGAACTATACAAAGAATCAACAAAACCAGGAGCTGGTTCTTTGAGAAAATCAACAAGATAGATAAACTTTTAGCCAGACCAAACAGAGGGCACAGAGATAGTATCCAAATTAATAAAATCAGCAATGAAAAGGGAGACATAACAACAAAGTGTATCTTAAAATAATTATTCTCTTTGTTGAATATTAACAGTTGAAAATATTAAAATTGGGGCCAGAGAGATGGCTCAGTGGTTAAGAGCACTGACTACTCTTCCAAAGGTCCTGAGTTCAAATTCTGGCAACCACATGGTGGCTCACAACTACCTGTAATGAGATCTGATGCCCTCTTCTGGGATGTCTGAAGAAAGCTACAGTGTACTTACATAAAAAAAAAAAAAAAATCTTTGGAACAAGTGAGGCCGGAGCGAGCAGGGCCGGAGAGAGAAGAAAAAAGTTTGTCTGAAGACAGCTACAGTGAGTGTACTTATAATACAAATAATAAATAAATAAATCTTTTTAAGAAAAAAGAAAATATTAAAATCATGTTCTACAAACATTGTGGAAATGTTATTGATAATTTTTCTCACTGTGCTTGAAATTAGCATTTTCTTAATGTTTAACTTCAAAGACTTTTTGCTATTTTGAAAATTTTAAAATATACTTACTAATAAAATAATTTTTTAAAGATTTCTTTTTTTTAAGATTTATTTATTTATTATATGTAAGTACACTGTTGCTGTCTTTAGACACTCCAGAAGAGGGTGTCAGATCTCATTACAGATGGTTGTGAGCCACCATGTGATTGCTGGGATTTGAACTAAGGACCTTTGGAAGAGCAGTCGGTGCTCTTAACCACTGAGCCATCTTACCAGCTCCAATAATTTCTCTCCAAAAAAAAAAAAAAAAAAGCTGGGTGATGGTGGCACATGCCTTTAATCCCAGCACTTGGGAGGCAGAGGCAGGCGGATTTCTGAGTTTGAGTTCGAGGCCAGTCTAGTCTACAGAGTGAGTTCCAGGACAACCAGGGCTTACAGGGAAACCCTGTCTTGAAAAACCAAAACCAAAACCAAAACCAAAAACAAAAAAAAAAAACCCCAAAACTCTCTCCTCCTTTTTTAAGACATACTAGTTTCACTCTGCCTTATAAGCTTCTTATCTGGATTTCTTCAACAATAAATCCAAAAGATTTCTAACTAGACTTCTGAACAGTATCTATTACAGGATTACCTTACCTATGAAGGCAGGTGACTCCCAATTACACCTTGATGGGGAAGTTTAAGTTCTTTTCCCCAAGGACTTTGATGCCCCCATTTAGCCGGTAGTTGAATGATACCATTGTCCCCCTTCCTGGGCCCCTGATTGTTTATCAGAAGTAAACAAAATTTGGGGTGTTTGTGTAAGCCCCTTGAGGCATGTCAGTGGCCAGACTGCGCCCCTGAGGACCTCCAATGACCAAGCTCTGCTCACAGAACACTCTGAAATCTATAGTGGCCAGACCGAGTTCCTCCAGATACATGTGGCAAAGCTCTGCCCTACAGAAGAATAATCCCAAGCTCAGGACTTGAAAAAGCACCAATCCCTGAGCTTGAAATCTCCGCCCTGGAAAGTCCTCACCCCCAACCCCATATAAACCCTGTCTTCGGCTGCTTCTCACCCAAGCAAAGGCAGCTACCCTCTTGGGTTCTTCCCCTCCCACTAAATCTCTTTTGTTATGCTTGTTGTGCAGTGTGACTTTGTTGTAGTCCCTGACTCCTGAATGCCAGAATACCTTCTCCTGTGACACTGGCAGTAGGGAAACCTCCTCCTGCCACACACCACTCCACCCTCTCTGCCCAAAGCAGAGCTATAACACATCCTTTGGGGAAGCCTTTCCCCTCAGAGCTACAACACAGATACTCTCTTCAGTTGATGCCTTTTCCAGTCCCCTTTAGAGTGCATTCCATAACGCTCTCACCCATACTGTAGGTTAGAGGACATGAGTCTTGCTCCAGCTGGGACTCGGTGGGCCCGTACCTTTGGCCTTGTTACATGTATTACTCGATGCAAAGAAATTGGAATTAGTTTCTGTGTACTGGTTCATGTTATTCCCCAGGTGTACATATACAATGGAGCTGAAGGTAGGGAACACCTTTTGACCGCTAGAGATGGCAGTAGAAAAAAGAGGGTGGTCTCAGCTATTCTCATTATTCTTCTTATAGGAACAGGAATAACTGGATCAACAGCCCTAGAAAGCTTCACATTAGCCCCAAGGAACCAGAACTTCCAACTTCTGAGTTCCTACAGGCCCAATAGCACCGTTTAGCCCAACATGAGTATGAATCAATGATTTGATCCACGTGATCCAGAACCAGTGGAGAACGTGATTACGGCCCACGTCGAATCTACTTCACTCAAGAGAACCACCTTAGGGCTCTAGTCTATCAGCAGAACCTGGTAACAATTCCAGGGAGTTTTCAAAGTCTCTTTACCCACTTCCCAGAAATGTGTAATTATCATGCAGTGGTTAACTGCTTGTTCCGGCTTCTGTAAACATGCTTATGGTTGTGTGCAAGGTGGGAGTAAGGCATTTCCTCACATAGCTATTGAAAGACCCCCGTGAGGGGAGACCCTCTCTCAAGTCATGGGAGAACACGGCCACCCAAAGACGCACAAGAGACCGATCTTGATGCAACGGCATGAGGTTTATTTCGGGATTAGTGCACTAGGGTAGAGACTCGTAACCCACGCAGGGGACCGAGGAGCTCAACCCCTAGCTCAAGAAGTGTAGGGTATTTAAAGGAAAAAAACCCACAAACCAGGGGGAGTGAGGGGAATTCCAACCCAAGTTATTCAATCAGTTAGGGAGGGGGAACATATTCATTGTAATCTTACTTAATCATCTATTGGTAGGTCAGCAGGGTAGAGAGCCTCGTGAAGCAGTTGACCTTCATTCCTAGTTCCGCTCTCATTGTGGTCCAGTCAGGAGGGGCAGGTTTCGGGAACCAGAGCCCTAAGGCTCTGAGTCAGCCAAGTTCCTGGAACCCAGAGCTCTGAATCGGTATTTTTAGTTCTTCTCAGTTTGCTAGGAGCCTTAAGGAGCTTTTTTTTGTTTTTCATACTTTTCACTACAAATTCCTCATAAATGAACCAATTGAGGTTTTGCCTTTAAAACTTCCCCTTCCCTTTAAGCCTGGGTCTCAGTCTCTTATCTCGACCTGGTGGGTGCAGTCAGGTGGTCAGCTTAATAAAATTCAGCTAATTGGACTGATTGAGTGGTCTTTCCCAATAGTCTCAAACTCTCCAACTCTAACACCATAACACAACAGAGCCAAGGGTGAAATGAAGCACGCTAAATGGAGTCAGCTTAAAGCAAAATAAATTACCTTGGTCAGTTCACCATTCTCTCCCATTGGGCCTTTGAGGAATGGGCAAGCTCTCACTTGGCGCCCTCATTCTTTTTTATTTGCTTGCACACCACGCCTCCTCCTCGGTTCCCAAATAAGGAACCTGGCCAGGGTGCAGCGATCCTAGTCCACAACGAAGTGGGTACCAATCCTGAAGAAGGCACTCACAGGAACAAAAGAGGAGTGTCTCCTGGCAAAGGAAGTGGACAGGCATAACCTCGCGTTCGCGCTCCCGCTATGTGTGGAGACAGAAATTAGGTGTGGGCCGAGCCAGCCAGACCATTCACGCCCCCTTGTGTCCTGAGCGGCTTTGGAGATGAGCAGCGGGGAAGGTAGCCCAGACTGGGTACCGAGGAGCGCAGGCGCACAGGCAACAGAGACCCGGCGGTCCGCGGGTGCTGTCAGTGCGCAGGCGCTGAAGTTTCCCGACAAGCCGCGCGCCCCTGCGAAGCCGCAGTACGCAGGCGCGGAGCCTCCCCATTGAGGGCACGTGTGACAAGGCTGCTGGTCCTGGTCGGAGCCCCAAAGGCAAGCATTGGGTTTCCGGTTCCGGGAGTAACCAACCGCCGCAGAGGCGACAACTACTGTTTTGGAAGAGGCAGCGGTGGAGGAGGAAGAAGAGGAAGAGTGGAACGGGCGGGTCGCCCCAGCGGGATCCTTCCCGTGGGTCCGCGGGCCTGGTGTCAAGCTGGTGAGACAGCCGTGGGAGTGGCGAGAGCTCAGGAGGAGGCTGGGGGAAGCTCCGAACGCTAGCGGGGAGGCGCCAAGGGCCCTCTCGTCAGGAGAGGGAATGGCTTCCTCCGAATGTTGAAAGAGAGGACTGGAGGAGCTGGACAGAAAGACAGAAGAGGAAGGGATGTGGCTCAGGGAATTGACAGCGGTGTGTAGATTCCGGAAGTAGGATGGCGAGGAGAAGATGAGAGAGAACGTGCGGAGAGACACTGGGTCTTCGTGCTAACAGGGTAGAAATGGGGTCCCAAAGCTTATAATGCAAAGATAGGGCCCCGAGACAGGAGAAGTAGCAGGGTTAGAGTAATGAGGGACTGGAGACTCGTGGTGGACAAAAAGAAATAGAATGCCCGATGATTGGGAGGGATGGCCTTGTCCTGAGACACAAGCTGAGAAGTTGGGAGGCAGGTCACTGTGGAGGAAAAAGGGAGTTTCACACGATGGTGAGAGAAATGGAGAGTAGTACATACAGTTAATAAGAGAGCTAGCTCTCCTGTAGGGGCGAGCAATAGAGACGTTTGAGACTGAAGAAGAGTTGTGGGTCAGAATAATGAGGGCAAAAATAAGCTTTTGGGGAGAGCTCTTGAACTTAAGGGGGACACGTGGGAGGCTTCCAACCTGAGGCATGGAAAGAATGTGGATAATGTTTGCTCCAATGTATGGAGGAGTTGGGGCCTCTGACATGTAAATGGAGCTAGAACACTGGAAGACATTGGAAACTCAGTTAAGTGGGTGTGTAGAACACTGAAGTAGGGTCGTGAGGACAAGAGAATTAGGGAACTCTTACTCAGAATAGGAGGAACGAGCCTTCTCAGACTGAGGAGGGGTAACATGCATGTTTGGAGGAGGACAGCGAGGGATGGGCTGTTAAGTCCAAGACTGGGAGGACTTCTGCACCAAGGACACGCGTGTGCTAGTCTGATGTAAGTGTCAAAGGAAACACATGGCCTTTGTGGCCTGGAAATACTTGACCATTTTTTCCCCATACTCTACTGTCTTTAAATCTTGCAGGCTTCTGTTCTGTCCCTGAAGCATCTATGGCTGAGGCCTGGCAGGACTGCCCAGCCCTGGGCCCTGGCTGGAAACGCCGAGTGGCCTTTCGAAAGTCAGGGGCCTCTTGTGGACGCTCAGACATCTATTATCAGAGGTAACGGGTGGGCTGTGGATAGTGTTCAGTGGAGTTGGACCCATTAGTAATTAGAGTAGAGGGATCTGTATAAATCTTGGATGGAGTTAAAATTGTGCACATAGTCTTTATTACAAGTTTTGTGTTTTCTTCATCATGTATTCCTAATAAAGTGGATTTGATCAAAGTAAATATTTACAGTGCATTTGTGATTATTCACAGACACACGTGGAACAGTTAAGAATTTGAATTGTCTAGTGCATGTATTCAGAATCAAAGTTAAACAAGAACTCTAACACTCTCTCTCTCTGGCTCTCTCTCTCTCTCTCTCTCTCTCTCTCTCTCTGGCTCTGGCTCTGGCTCTGGCTCTGGCTCTGTAAACTGGTCATCCTTTCCACTGTCTATTAAGAGCCATATTTTGTTTGGCAAATTTGTTGTTTAAAATGACTCCCAAACATTTTCTAGTGTTCGGAGTGCAAGAAGACTGCCTTTTCAGTCAGCTGAGGAGGAAGGTCAGCTGGGTGCTTTCTCTGCCTCTCTGAGCTAGCAGGCTCTCAAGTCTTCAATGGTAAAATCGAATGATTGAGATTTTGTTTAAAAAAAAAATTAACATCTATAGTACTTGATGAAGCTTCAGAGAAGTTGATAAGGTAGCTTAATTTGTGAAACAGTGAACCAATGGCCAATAAACATAGTGACAAGTGTTGTTATAAGGAAAGCCCACGAGTGTCAGCCATCATTAGTGCAATGTAAACCATCTCAGCTGGTGCTGGCTGGCTTGTGTGGTTCAGAAGATGATGGGGTGTGAAAACATTGTACTTATGGTACATGTTCTGTACAGCAGGTGTCTTCAGAAAAGCAACAAAACATTAGCAGACGAACTTAGATAAAACATCCTATAAAGCCAGTGGCTCTTACTCATGAACCGTCATGGAGTCATTTGTACCAAACAAATGTTACAGTGCTGTTAAGCAGAGACACATGAAACAGGACTGTTGATAAGTTGCTAGAAAATGTGACAGGCTTGCTGGAACCTACCTGTGTCTCCTGTAGGCACAGTGGTCCTTGTTTCAAAAATTCAGGGCTTGTAGCAACTTCATAATACATAATTATCATATATAATGAAAATTGACTGTAAATATATCAATGTTGAAGTTTATAAGCATGGTATTATTGATGGAACTATTAAAATTTTTACATTATTCCTGTTTATTTAAGTTGCCATTTCCCTAGAAAAATATAATAAAATTTCATAAAGTTTTCATTGTTTATAACTTTTCACATATGATGTTATATAAAAATTTCAAAACTTCTAAGTAATTGTATATGTACATATGTATATACATCAGATTAGTAAATTGTTACGTTTGTGGATGCTTCTAGAAAATGTGATACTTCTGGGCCAGCAGTAATAATAAAGTTTCTCACAGTGGGATCAGAATCCATAATACTGTGCTTTTGACATCCCTCTGAATCCCAGTTCCCATAGACTGCTATGAAGGGGCTGGGTAGCACGTGTGTGCTGCACTAGGTATAGCGAAGGCCCTGTCTGAACTAGCACAACCAAGTATCAGTTCAGGAAGTCTCCTACCCTTTTCTCCTGGAAGGGGACTTTCGAAAATTACTTATTTTTACAAACTATGAGTAGATACTTTGTTTCAGGATACAATGTCTCTTACAGTTTGGAAGCGAAAAGACCTGGCCTGGTGGCACACGCCTTTAATCCCAGCACTTGGGAGGCAGAGGCAGGCAGATTTCTGATTTCGAGGCCAGCCTGGTCTACAGAGTGAGTTCCAGGACAGCCAGGGCTACACAGAGAAACCCTGTCTCAAAAAAAAAACAAAAAAAGAAAAAGAAAAGATCTGGAGTATCGTCCATCAGCAGTAACTATACTTATGCTTTGTTTTACATGTAGTTTCGTTTTCATGGTTTAAAAACCTTTCTGTTACTAATTTTATGATTACTCATTTTTGCATGCAGTACAACATGTTTAAGTACTAAGAACATTAGTAATGTGCATAGAGCCTTGAGTTTGTCAGCACTACATAAACTAAGCATGGTGGTATACTCCTGAAATTCTAGCACTTGGCGCGGGGGTTGTGGGGGACAGGTAGAGACAGGAGGATTAAAAAAAAAAAGTTCTAGGACATGTTTCATGTTTCCATGTTTCCTTTTTTTTTTTATTTTTTTTTTGGTTTTTCGAGACAGGGTTTCTCTGTGTAGCCCTGGCTGTCCTAGAACTCACTCTGAAGACCAGGCTGGCCTTGAACTCAGAAATCTGCCTGCCTCTGCCTCCTAAGTGCTAGGATTAAAGGCTGTGCGCCACCATTGCTTGGCACCTAGGTCATGTTTCTTTACATAGAGAGTTTCAAAGCCTCTGGGTTAAAATAAGACCTCCATCTTAAAGCAAAATAAAATACATATTTACATGTTACTTAATATGGGTATTTTTTGTGTTCATTTTTACTCATATAACTTTTAATACTAGTGTTACATGTTGTAAGTATATTTATGAGTCTTTGTTTTTAGTATTTAATTATTTCTGAGACAGGATCTCTGCAGAGCCCCATAGTTCACTCTGTAAATCAGGCTGTCCTTGAACTCAGAGAAAACCATCCCCTTGCCTCTGACTCCCAAGTACTGGGACTGAAGGCATGCTCTACCATGTCTGGCCTATTTATGTGTCTGTATATAGTTACTAATAGTAATACAATCTGAGAAATATACAGTGACTGCAGTTACACAAATCCAGGTGTTATACACTACTATACTGTACATCTAAGCTAAATATTCATACACTCATACATTGCTTACTGGTACTGATACATTCTGAGAAACGTGTTATTTAATGGGTTATCATGTGAAAATCATAAATTATAAAACTAGGACATGGGTGGTATCATTAGACAATATAATCTCATGGGACCATCACGTATATGTAGTTGGCTATTGGTGGAAGCATCATTGAGTTCCACATTACTGTATGTATAAACTATGGCGGACTGCTCTTACGCTGAACAAAAGCCAGGAGATTAAGTCAAGCATAGGAGAGAATTATGAAATCAAGAGAAGCAGTAAACATTTAATTATATTTGGTTGTTACTAGTCTAACGTATTACAGTTTCACAGCACATTGTTGCTTTTCATAAGTAGGGCTCTAATGATAAATTTATACTAAGTTCATAAACTAGTGATTCTAATTATCATTAATCAAATATGCATTGTATATCATTGTGCTGTAGGCCTTGTGCTAAATTTGTTCACAGTAATACTATTACAGATGCCTAAATAATGTTTTTTGTTATGACATAAAATTATTACAGTATTGCCAGATAATAGAATTTTCCTCCATTGTATTATGATATTTTGGGATTGCCATAGATTATATAATGTTACAGAGCAAAATGAGGTTCACAATTATGTTATATATTAACATTTGTTTGCATGCTGGTACTTACATTCGCATTTTGTATTCCTGTTACTTACATTGGGGTATGCCTTGGGTGGGGCACACAGACTCCAGCCTGCTTCCTGCATCTCACCAGATCTGTGAGGATATGTGAGTGGCATGTCATTGGCTCCATCTTGGTGCCAAGTCATTCTGGTTCATTCTCAGCCCTACAGGAGAAAAGATCCGAAGCAAAGTTGAGCTGACTCGATACTTGGGCCCTGCATGCGATCTTACCCTGTTTGACTTCAGACAAGGCATCTTATGCCATCCCATTCCCAAGGTACTTGACAATGTTGGTCCCCACGCTAGGGCAGTTGTGTCCCATGACACCCAGGCATTAATCTACATACTTCTCGTCTTCATCTTCAGACCCATCCCTTGGCTGTCCCCAGCAAGAAGAAAAAGAAGCCTTCTAAACCAGCCAAGACTAAGAAACAACAAGTTGGGCCGCAGAGAAGTGAGGTCAGGAGAGAGACTCCACAGGGCAAAAATAGGGCCACTACTGCCACAACTCTAGCTTCATTAGCTGTGTCTGTGTCTGCGTCTGCGTCTGCATCTGCATCTGCACCTGCACCTGCACCTGCACCTGCGTAAGTGTTGGCTTAAAATGAGCCAGGTGGGTGTGGCTTGGGATTGTAGGCATTTACTCCTGCCCTTTTCACTTTAGGTGCTGTGAGAATTGTGGAATCCACTTGTCATGGGATGGTATCAAAAGGCAGAGACTCAGGACATTGTGCAAAGACTGCCGAGGTAAAGGGAATTAGACAGACCATACTGTAGACCCAGTGCCAGGCTAAGCCTGAGGTTATGTATTAGAGGCTTTTGCATATCTGGAATCAGCCTGTGAGCCCTACTCTGTTGCCATTGTAAAACGGTAAAAGTCAGGGTTAATGTAGTAGCTGAAGTCACACGTCTGAAACTTGGTTTCCATTTCTCTCTCTTCTTCCACCAGCACAGAGAATTGCCTTCAACCGAGAACAGAGAATGTTTAAGGTAAAAACAGTATGTCCCGGTGTAGTCTACAGGGGAGCAGGGCGTGATAGGCCCGACAGAGGGGTTAGGATTGATGCTTTGGCTGGTTGTATTTTTAGATAGGGACCTGGCTGTTGGTTTGTTTGTAGATCCACTAATGGGAATTAATGCGCTGTTATTAGACACAAGGATGGATTCAACAGAGCCCTTGTAGGAGACATCTTAGCGGCCTTGATGTAGTCAGTAGTTTATCAGCTATGGCAAGGAGGCTAATGGGAGACTTGCATAGTAGGTATGCAAGCATTTGGAGAGTATCCGTCCCAGAGCCAAGGCTTTTAACTTTGCCCGTCTGTCTCTGACAGCGAGTTGGCTGTGGGGACTGCACAGCTTGCCTGCTGAAAGAAGACTGTGGGGCCTGCTCCACCTGTTGCCTGCAGCTGCCCAATGATGTGGCCTCAGGGCTTCTCTGCAAGTGTGAGCGGAGACGCTGTCTACGGATTGTGGAGAAGGTGAGTCCAATCACAAGGAGTGGGCCCAGGCTCACCTCTGTCCCCGGCCTCTTGGCCTTCATAGCCCTGACTCCAGACGTCACACCTCCGGCCTCCCCACAGAGCCGAGGGTGTGGCGTGTGTCGGGGTTGTCAGACCCAGGAGGACTGTGGCCATTGCCGCATCTGCCTTCGCTCTCCCCGCCCTGGTCTCAAGCGCCAGTGGAGGTGTTTGCAACGGCGCTGTTTTTGGGTGAGTCAGGCTAGAATGGACTGGCGATGCTGGAGCCAAGACTGGACCACATCTCATTCTGCTATTAAATTCACCGCCACCACTGCTGTTGCTTCTTCCCAGTCTGGCTTTTCCTGCCTCATGTCTTATTTTCTCCTATCCCATGCTCACCTCCTTGGTTCTGCCTACCTGCTTTTCTCTGCCAGCACGTTGCTCATCGCTTCCAAGGCCACCCTCAAGGATGTCAGCAGTGCCCTCCCCACGTTGTGGTATCCCCCACTGTGAGTGCCTGACTGCACACTGCCTGACCACTCCATGCATGCTTTCTGCGCTCCCTGGGTCCAGTGTCTACCTGATGCCACCAAGCCTTAACTGTCCTTTTGGCTTCTAGGGTAAACGTGATTCTAGTAAGAGAGGCTCGAAAGTAGGTCCTCAGCGTCACTCCCAAGCCCCGCCACTTCCTCCACGTCCTGCATCCCAGCACCCAGAGCCCACAGAGCTGGTAATGCCCTGGTGGGCAGGGGGAAGGCACAACCCTAAACTTACTCAGAACCTGCCCTGACCCCAGCATATTTGCCTCTGCAGCACATCAGCGACGTAGCACCCACCTCACCTGCTGAGTTCATCTATTACTGTGTAGACGAGGACGAGCTAGTGAGTGGCCCCACCCTCCCTGGATAAGCCTAGACTCCGGCTGCTTCTCTAACCCAAGGAAGCAGATGCTGTACTGGAACTAGTAGGGGGTAATAGTGAGTACCAGGGTGGGATAAGCAATTATCGGGGAAGGAATTAGGAGTTGGCAGCACAGCGACAGTGCTTCCTGGCAGAGGAACCAGCATCAATGGCTGGTGCAGCACAAGCAGGCTGAATAGTGACCCTCAGAAGGGTGTATAGAGTAAGCAGAGCTGGCGTAGGAATGAGAACTCATTGAACAGCAGCAGAGTCCTGGCAGAAGTGAGGCTGGGAGATACTGTCTGCATAGCAGACGCTGTAGTACGTTGCACAGTGGTGGGCAGCCTCAGTCCTAATGGTCTTGGAGGCCGGCTGGCACAGTGGTTGTAGCATTTTGAAGTCGCAGATGCTGAGGAGAGTTAGACTGAGTCTGGCGTGTAGCTAGCTCCTCCATGAGGGTGTTGAGGATGGCCCTTAGTGACGGCACCACCGTTCCCTCCACCCCAGCAGCCCTACACGAACCAGCGGCAGAACCGCAAGTGTGGGGCCTGTGCAGCCTGCCTACGGCGGATGGACTGTGGCCACTGCGACTTCTGCTGTGACAAGCCCAAATTCGGGGGCAGCAACCACAAGCGCCAGAAGTGTCGTTGGCGCCAGTGCCTGCAGTTTGCCATGGTGGGTGGGGCAGGAGGGGTCAGGTGCATGGGCTAGGCTGGCCCTGGCCCACCCCCCAGTGCTTGGGAGTGGTGGGCAGGCCTGAGAGATGGGTGGGTGGTCTAGTAACTAGTTGAGGATTAGCAGACTTTGCGCTGGGGTAAATGAGTCCAGCTGGTACTGCCATTGCTTATAGGAGATTGAGTAGCAGGCTCAGTGGTGAGAACTCATGAAAGCAGCAGACTGTGCGTGCTCTGATCGGAAGTTAGGCTCACTGAGTAGGCCAAGGTGGGCATGGGTGGTCAGCTGGCACCAGCTGACCACAGTACCCAATCTTTTTCTCACAGAAGCGGCTGCTGCCCAGTACTGGGTCAGGGTCTGTGGAGGGAGCAGGATTGCCTCCACATCATACTCATCGAAAGAGGCCTGCTTCTGCTGGACAACTCCGACTGAGCTCTCCCTTAAAGGCCCCTTTGGGTGTGGTCACAACTCCACCAGGCCCTGTCCAAGGTTCAAGAAAGAGGCAGTTAGGTACAGGCTCTGTACGGCCCCAAACTGACACAGACCTTGTGGTTTTACAAGAGGGTACCAGTAGTCTCATGCAGGTGCCTGGTATTCCTGCGTCTTCCACAGAAGTCCCAGTGCACGTAAGGCTTTCATTCTGCTCTTCCCAACTCTACCCAGCCCTGTGCTCTGGAGCTCAGACCAAGTCTGCTGCCATTCTCTCTTATGCAGGAGGCCCAGTGCTCTGCCCCAAGTTGGGTTGTGGCCTTACCCCAGGTGAAGCAAGAGAAGGCGGATGCCCCAGAGGAGTGGACAGCAGTTACCACCTTCCTGACTTCTTCCACGTTGCAGTCTGGCTTCGCTGGCAAGGTTTGGGCAGTACTGGGTGTGCTGTTGGTGCCACACAGGTGGTCTGTAAACAAGAGGATCGTAAGCCATGATAGAGGCTCTACGATAGAGTGATAGGTGTACTGTTGATGACCATGCTGTTGAATTAGCCAGCACATCTAGCAGACGCCTGAGTCTCCACAGGCAACTAATTTTGCCTAACTTACAGATGACTGGAGATGGTTGAGGAATGGGAAAGGCTCACAGGCATGGAGGTGGCATTTCTTATGGTCTGCATAATGGGCTAGCTGATAAAAAACTTGCCTCAGACCAGCGCTGTCCTAATTGCTGCCCTTCCTCATTCTAGGCAGCAGACCCAGACCTTCCACCTGTGAAACAAGAACCCCCTGGCCCTGAGGAGGATGGAGAAGTGAACAAAGATTATGTCTCTGAATCAGCTCCAGCAGAGGAGATAGGAGGGGTTGGCACACCAGTGGTCAGTGCCGGGGGAGGTGCCAGCCCTATCCTGACCTTGCCTTATCTCTTCCCACTATACTGATCCATGATGTTAATTCTTCCTCAGATCACGGAGATTTTCAGCCTGGGTGGAACCCGCCTCCGAGATGCAGAAGCCTGGTTGCCAAGGTGTGCCCTGTAGAGTTAGGTGTGGGGATGGGGGTGTGCTCGGTGGATATGCCCTGAGGTTTGAATCTAGGGTTAGCAGTTTGATTTGGTGCAAAGGGCCAGAAAGGTGTGCAACCATTACACTGTACAGCCAGTAAGGAGGTTGGGGGGCGGGAGGGAGAGAGAGAGAGTGCTGTGTGTGTGCACACGTGTGCACGTGCGCACGTGTACTCTCAGCAATGTAAAGATTTTTCCTGAGACCCAACCCATTGGTTTCAGGGCTCTCCTCTTGGAGAAGGAACAGGATTGATGGTCCATGATGAGATTTAAAGGAAAACAGATAAAGCCAGGTGGTTAATCGAGGCGGTTGCAACCTCCCTAAGAAAGTCCTTGACAAGTTAGACTTGTAATACATTCTTACTCAGATCACTGTGGTCTTGAAGGCCTTTGGAGTCCCTAAGAGCCCATTATTGGGTGCGCTGTCCCTGCTGATGAGAGGAGTCTATCTATGTCACACAGATGACGCTGACTTTCCCCAGCAGTGGAGTTGGCTAGGGAACTGGGTTTGATGAGGCTGTGCAGGCTAAGTGTGTAGTTAGCTGTGTGATCTCAAGTGTACCCCCACTCCCCAGAGCAGCCTCTGTGGGTCGACACTTTGTGGGCTGTGCCTCTCAAACCTTTGCTCTTGGGTTTCAGATACTGTGTAGACCTGTCCTTGTGAGTCTAGTAACAGAAGTGAGGAGAGCTGCCTTTGTAGTGGGAGGAGGATACCCCACATTACCCCAAGGTTAGAGCAACGATTGGACCAAGCACCTGGATCCCTTTGCTTCCACAAATCATTTTAACAGCTAGAAACCTTGGTAGTGTACCTTGTAGATAGCAGATGAAGATGGCTGAGTCCTGCCTGCTGTAGAGCAATTGGGGGCTCCCACTGGTAACTACACTGAGGACCCCTGCCCTCAGGGAGCTTAGGATTTTCTGGAAGATGAGATTAGTACCTCGAAACAGACAAGTGCTATACTGTTTACTTTGCTAGTCTATAGATGAAAGACAAGTTACTATAGGGTGAATGAGGAGGAATGGATGGAGATACAGAAGAGCAGAAAATGGTTTTGTTAGGCTGTGTTTTGTACATAGCAAACCTCATTCAACAGACAGACCTGCTCCCTCTTCTCTAGATCCAAGGACCTTAAAAAACCTGAAACTAAAATGCAGTAGACTGGAGGCTTCTGCTGACTGTAGGACTGACCGGCTTTATGAGAAACACCCTGAGCCTCCAGGGGCTGGACCTTGGCCTGGTTGCAGAGCTTGAGTGTGAATCAACCCTAGGAGAGAAACCTACACGCACAACAAGGAGCAGGCCTGCTCAGTCCCTGGACCTTAGAGGAAGCAAGCTGGAGAGGAAGCGAGAGTAGAAGGCTGGTAGAAAATCTCCCCCGAGGCTCTCAGTGCCATGAGGAGTTGGATGGCAGGGGTAGGGAAGGATGGGAAGGCTGGCCGAAGCCACTACACACAACTCACACACGGCACCATCTTCATAGTGTCTGTTGGTGGCTTCTGGGTGACCTGGCAGTGTGTCTGAGCATTTTCTCAGGGAAACAGCAGTTGCAATGCTATGTGAATAAAGGAAGGAGAGGAGCTGAGCTCCCCTGTGGAGCCAAGCGACACTTAACCGGCACAGTAGTCCTTAGGAACACGCTGATGTTATGCACTTTTGCAGATGGGTAATAGATTGAGAAGAGATGAATTTTCCCAGTGTCAGACAGTTAGTGTGCGTAGAGTCTACAAACACACCTAGGCTATAAAAGCTTTGTTCTTTCAGCCACTAAACTGTTAACTGCGATCTTCTGTGCAATAATGTATATTACAATAACAGGTTTAGTGACTTTGAAAATAGCAGTGGGTCATTATGAACATTGTAAGAGATCCTTTACATTTTGCCTCTGTCATGGTTTAGGGAATGCCCAGACTGTGGGTGGATGGGTCACCTTCTTGTTAGGCCCTAGATGCTGCATGGCTCCCTCTGTCCTTCCCCACTGCTGGCCGACCGTTTGCTGTGCCCAGACACTCTCACTTCAGACAGCAGTGCTTGGAACTAAATCTGTCAGTGACCCCTCTTTTCCTGGCAGCCTCTTCTCTCTGATGACCTTTGTGCTTGTTTCCTGCCCTCAGCCCAAAGGTTTGTTAGGAGGCTGAGTGAATTGATGCACTGAGTCCTACCTGAGTACCAGTCTTGGCTCAGCCTTACCTCATTCTCATCCTTAAAATGCCAAAAAGTGTAAAGTTTGTTACTTAGCCAGCTTTACAGGGCAGAACTGAGGACCTGACCACACGTGTGTCCTGTGTACCCGTGGGTTAGCGTTACAGGGCAGGACTGAGGACCTGACCACACGTGTGTCCTGTGTACCCGTGGGTTAGTGTTACGGGGCAGGACTGAGGACCTGACCACACTTGTGTCCTATGTACCCGTGGGTTAGCGTTACAGGGCAAGACTGAGGACCTGACCACACGTGTCCTGTGTACCCGTGGGTTAGCTTTCTTCCAGCTCTGCTGCTTTAGGTAATGCAGATCTGGATCACTCTCTTTCTTTCCAACTCACAAGACAGAGCTCTGCCACCATGTTCTCTGCCTTTGCCCTGCTTTGCCTCCATGTGTCCTGGATCGTGATGCTGTTCTTAAACCCCTAGCACACTCCTCTTGTCCCTTGTATCCTGGTAGCTCTGACAGTTGTGTGTTAAGGGACATGTGCGTGGTTGGCATTTGATTTGTGAATGAAGATTCTGACTATGTGTTTGACTAGGGGACAATCAAAAGATCAGAACCACTACAACTAAGGCTGGTGTATGCATGTTAAGGACATTTTGGGAGACATTTTACATTCTGTCATTTATATAAAGTGCTGGGACTTAAAGTATTCAGGATGGGAGCCAGGAAGGGTAAGTGGATGGACACATGGGAGCCCATGAACAAGAGTTGGAATTCAAGAAAATGGCCTGGAACCCATGCAGTGTCTCACCGTCTCCAGCTTCAGTGATGTTTGTATCCTGCAGAAGAAGTTATTGTTCTTAAGAGCACTGGCCTAGGACTAGAAGCTAAAGGAGACCGGGCGGTGGTGGCGCACGCCTTTAATCCCAGCACTTGGGAGGCAGGCGGATTTCTGAGTTCGAGACCAGCTTGGTCTACAGAGTGAGTTCCAGGAAACCCTGTCTTGAAAAACCAAAAGAAAAAAGAAAAAAAAAAAAAAGAAGCTAAAGGAGGATCCCAGGGAGACTGTAGCAGCTGAAGGCCTGGCTGTAGGACTTGCTGTTCCATGTCAAGGTGAGACAGCAGACTAATGACAGCTTGTATGAACTGCAGCATGCTTGGTGTCCCTGTACCAGCCTCCCAAGTGTTAAGAACAGCCTGTTGCTGCTTCACTTCTGCCAGCCACAGTGTTTCTGTGGATGTTCTTAACTGGAAGTAAGTGGGGAAGGATCCCAGCAAGCATAGTCTAGTCAAGGTGACATGGTAGGAAGCCATGCTGCCACGATCAAAGTGACATGGTAGAAAGCCATGCTGCCATGCTCAGCTCCCAAGGGCTCACCACTCACCTGAGGATACGTAAGGCTGAAGACCACGGATTTCAGGATGGTCCCAGCAAGTGACGAAATCATGTCAAGCTCGCCCCTAACAGTCTTGCTGGTCTCAGCTGTGCTTGTGTCATTCATCCAAGTCTTGAAAGCTTGGCCCATAGTTCTTACTGTACATGATCCTGAGATTCAGAAATGCAATTTTATAAAATGCATCAATACATATTACAAGTGATAAAAAGATCTCCAGTTTATTATGACCTTTGATGCTAAAATATAGAATTGAGTATATTGTGGGGAAGCCAGTCCTTTTTTTCTTTGAGTTTTTTTTTTTTTTAAGTATATAAGTTGGAAACAACTTAATCATTTCTATTATTAAGGTGTTCTATTGTAAAATTATTTTAAAACATTTTCTTGTTCCATTGTTTTTTATGTTAGTGTTTCTTTGGGGATGCTTGCTGGTGGTAGCAGTGTTAACTGCTGTGGGAAAATGGGGCAGTGGGTGGCATCATCAGGTCAGCTGTGCTATTTCTCTGGGTTCCAGTGGGGTGGTTGCAGGCTGAGGCACCACCCTCGCCACTCCTCCCACCATGCAGTTTGTAAGGCTCCTCTAGGCCTGGGCTGGTCTCCTCCCACCATGCAGTTTGTAAGGCTCCTCTAGGCCTGGGCTGGTTGAGAAGACCGTTGAGATTTTAAAGCTGGTGCCAGCTGCTCTGGAGCAGAGCCTCCGCCTGCAAAGCCTCGTGCAGTATGGAAAAGCTGGTTCTGTCCTTCAGAGAGTGGTGAAGCAGTCTAAACAGAGAGTTAGTGCTACCAGGCTCATCAGCTCACGGCTCTTCCGTGTGAGCTCAGGATGGTCCTGTGTTGTCTGCAAGCAGCTGATTGCCTCTAAGGGTCAGCTTCCCTCAGCCTTCCCAAACTCACCAACAAGACCTCTGTGGAGACCCAAGTCTCAGGGTGAAGGTTGTGGGGCATGCAACTCCAGCCTCTAGGGTCTTTCATGGACCCTGCTGAAGGGATTTCTTCCCCTCTATAGGGGTGTGCTGGGGATGAGGGGACAACCACCTGAAGGCCACCACTGAGAGCTCTCAGATGAAGGAGCTGCCTCTCTGGACATGGTGTGGGGACCCAGACAGCCTCTTAATTCTTTTTCTTTTTTGTTTCAGGCTACATAAACTGTTAGCAGTAAATGAAAATGAGTATTTTACTGAGCTGCAGTTGAAAGAAGAAGTATTGTAGGAGAGAAAAGCAATTAGAGAAGAAAGACATTCTTTTGTGGCTGAAAAGCTGAACCTGGAATTCAGGAAATGGAACCCAAATCTAGAGATGTACTGTGTAGAAAATCTGAAGTGGGTGGGTTACAAATAATTAAGCACATTAATTTGAAGAAAACCAACCTTAAACGTGTGTACACGTGAATTGCACTTAGAATCTCAGTGACTGGCCTTATTACTGCCCTCCCCCCTCCCCCGTCCTATTCTTGTTCCCTTACTCCCCAGCCCACTTAACAGGGGCACCATGGTAGCAGTCACTTGGCTCTTAAGCAGTGTAACTCCATTTTACTGTTACTGGGAACTACAGGCTGTCTAGGTTCCTGGACTGTATTGCCAGTTTTGCCTGGGATCCTGATTGTCAAGGAGTGAGTATCTGGACTTCTGATCCGAGAAGCTGGTTCCTGCATCCAGTCTACTGTGTCCAGCCCAGTCAGGAACTGCCCCGCCAGCGTATCTCATCTGCCCTCCTGAGTTAGCCCAATGTGTGAATCCCATTTTCTGTTCAGTGCAGTAGGAAGATTTTTATTCACAGATACTACTGGTTGTGTGGCTCGACAAAGCGCTTCGGCTTCTTGAGCCTTAATCAACTTCACTGCAAACTCAAGGAAGCTAATCCCTTCAACCCTGTAAGAGTGGTGTCAACCTCAAAGGTTTTTTCTGAAAATACTTTGCAAATTGTAAAAAAAAAAAAAAAAAAAAAAAAAAGAAACAAGCATAAGGTTGCCACGTGATTATTATCGCCATCAAGATTAATTTCGAGACAATATATAATTTAACCTCAAAGGTCCACTAACCTTTTTCATTGTTACCTGCGATACTAGCAAAGTACACTGAGGTGTGTTTTGACCCTTTCAGTTAAAAGGTCTGTTAGTTCCCGTCCCCATCCCATCTGTCTTTCTGGCGAGCCCCAGAGGAAGAGGAGATGGAAGCGGGCGTTCCTGTGCTGGGCAGTGGGTGGGCGGGTTGTTGACTGCCGATTGCTCTTAGGGGCCAGTGACTAGGGACTACTTCCACTTGGCCCGCCCACCTTGACTCTAGCAGCACGCGAGGGCGGGGTGGCGCACCATGGCAACCAGCCTCTGCGTCTGGGGAAGTAGACTCCACCAGGCTTTCTAGTTTCCTGTCGCCACCATCTCAAAGAGAGTTGAAAATGTACAGCCAGCGGTTTGGCACTGTTCCAAGGGAATTTAAGGGTCCCACTCCCAAAGCGGTGATCATAGTAAGTACTGGATGTGTGTGCAGGGAAATTTAGGACTTTTTCCATCTGGTGGAGCCCGACCTGGCTGGGTTCTTTCAGCTGGGACACACCTGGGATGCTGCGGGGGTTTCTTGTTCATCTGTCTACCGTTACACCCACACCCTTTTCCCCCAACCTCCAGCCCCAATCATCACGCGGGACCTTGGTGTTTTTGTTTTTTCTTCAATATTCCTCAAATGAGATCTGACTCCTTGCTATGAGCTGTGGGTGTGGGAGTATTTTGGAAGGAAGGGCACTGGGCCAGGAGGCAGTTTCCAGATCTGTACTGCCTATGGTTGAACAGTATGGCACTGAATTGGTCGTGTAACCCTTGGAAAAGAGTCTATGGAAAGAGAATTGGGCTTTGAATGCTCTGTGTGATAATAGAATGCACCTTGTGCTGGCTAAATGAATAACTGGTGTTGAACAGAAGTGCCCCTACAGACTGGAAATAAGCCAGGTAGTTGCCTCCCTGGATGGCCTGATAATGGTAGCCCATAAGAAAGTAATTTGATGTATTTTGATAACAATCCAGGCACTCCTCATCCATGCATATGGATTCCTTTTTTTTCCTCAGAAACTGGTTTCTACAAGCCAGAAACTCTACCATGTGTAATCAGAGTTATGGCAGGAGCTCTACTGGATGTATAGCCCTATAGAATATACAGGAGTAAATTCAGGGCCCTGAGAGTTTCCCCCTTCCTTAAAAATGCCATCCGCATGCTGCTTATCTCCTCTTAACTAAGCTGTTAAAGGGAGATAATAGTGTGTGTTGGCAACTTGAGGAAGAAAGACTCTGGCTAATCAAGAATACAGTTGTATTGCAGTCCCTAGTACATATGCCACCCTTCAGTCTGCTTACAGACCTCCCTCTTCTTTAGGTCTAAGAACTATAGAAGCTGGACTTGGAAAAGGGTAGTCAGGAAGCTGCTATGGGCTCTAAGGTCACAAGATGACTTCGCGAGGGACAGAGACAGGACACTTTAGGGTCATGTATCTTCATGCAGTGCTCAGGAGCCGGGGCATTTGTTGGTGACTATTATCTGTGTTCATAATCAATAAGGAACAGGAGAAAGACATACCGCTAAAGCTGAAGCAGGCCTGCTGCACACTGTGTGCTCACAGAAAAAGGAGGAGGCAAAAGCAGCCACACATGGTTCTCAGGTGTCTAAGTGTCAGATAACAACTTCCGTAGGAGAAAGCAATACAAACGATGTGAGCAGCCACCAGCACACTTCTTTTTCTCATTTGACAGATGAGAAATCCTAGACTTGGAGATTAGATAATTTGTTCAGCACAGTGATGAATGAGTATAGGTCAGAGTCAAACCTGGATGAAGTCATTGTTCTTTAAAATAGGAACCTGATATGTTGCAGTAGCAAAGTCCTTCCTTGGTCTTTACAAATCCCAGCATCTGTGTTCAATATTGTAGTTGCTTGCCACACCTGGCTTTGACCTCTGAATATGTGTTGAAATTGCTTGGAGTCACATATTGAAAAGATAATATTCTGGATATATTGGATGAACAAAATATTATCAAAATTAATTTCTTACTTTCACTTAACTAATGCAATTAACAGAAAAACTTTAATAATATATCTATTTTGTAGTTTATTTCTATTGGACAGTGTGAATTTTAGTCAGTGACAAGCCTGTTTCTAGTTTTACTGAGACTTACTGCTGAATAAGCTCACCCTTTCTAGCTCTTTCTGAACTCTGGCTGGCTGATCAATTCAACTGCTCCAGCTCAGACTCCTCTCCAAGCTTCTGAATTGCTCTGCTCAGCTTCATACTAACTTTGGCAATATGTTCTAGTTTTCTGGTTCCTTCTCATTTTCTGGCTTGTTCTTTCTTCACCTGGGTCTAGCTTGTTCTCTCTCTGCAACCTGTCTCTGTGAAACTCTCCCTGTAAAATAGCCCCCTCCTCTCTCTCTCACTGGACTACTCTCTCTTAAGTAGTTCCCCTTTCCTCTCTCTCCTCATGAGAGTTGGACATATCCTATTCTGTCAAATCTTTCTCTGAGTTGTCACTTTGCTACTCAATTAGACATCACTTTCAAACTTAGGTGCTTCCTTCTACAAACTAACTTTACCTTCATTGTTTGGAATTAAAAGTCTGTACTAAGGGTATTGCCATACCCACTCCAGTGGAGTCTGCGTGACAAGTCCAAAAGCTTGGCCGCAGTCCTGAGGCAAAAAGTTTCACGGAAACTGGTTTCCTGGAGGTCCTTGGCATCCTGTAACACAGATGTGGTCCAGATTTGTCTTTGCAATAGTTGGTGGAGGGTTTTGCATGCTTTCTTTCAGTATTGTTTTATTATAGGTATAGAGGTGCCTCCAAGAAATGATCTGACAAATAGCCAAGTTAGATTGAACGTTGTTTCCTGGCCTCCACCAGTGTCCCAACATCCTAGTCAATGCTGAGCCAACCCTGGGCTTGGAATTTCGTAAGAATGTTACTTATTCAGATGAAATGCCTCCAGTGTTGAAAGAGAGATAGTGAAAGAAATCAGGCACTGCATTTTACTGGACAAGAGTTAATAATCCCAGGGAAAGTTGAACAAAGTAAACTTAGAATTCTCATTACAGTCATGTATGGCAGACTACATTACATAATAGAAGAAAGTTGGTGGGCTCCTCTGGTAAATGGAGGTCCCCCACAAATACTTAGAACAACAGCTGAGTCACTCCCATATACAGGAATTTACAATGGTCTAGGAAGAAGGTGAGTTATGGTTTAAGAAGGAACTAGAGTATTGTATTATTCATGGAAAGGTTAGCAAGAACAGGACCTGGT